>JAAWXA010000004.1:41017450-41179636 GCA_038090715.1 Florisuga fusca | reverse complement strand
AAAAAAAAAAAAAGACAAAACTTTTTTTTTTTCCCTTCTACCAAACTTGAAAAAACAATGTCTTCAAGTGTTAAGCTCATTTCCTTAAGAACCACTTGTCTGTTACGGTATTTTTTATGTTCTGTCCTGAACCTGACTGGATCCCCAGGTAAAACAGCTGCATGCCATTTGGTTGTCCCTTGTTGGGACTAGAAGACCTTAAAGTTCAGGAGGTTTAGGGACTTCTTAGTGGGAGTAGCATGCAACACTGAGCAGGCCTCCTGAGCCTTTTAATCAACAGGTGATTAGTCACCTAACTTTGCCTTGGAGCCATCACCTGTAGAACATACAGACAGATGGAGAGAACAAGGTAGAGGGTAGTAAAGTGAATGCTCTCTGACTGATAGGTCTGGACTGATAGCTCTGGCAAGGTCCTGCACCCAGTTCTGCCAGGTACCTGGCCAGGACCCTAATTCAAACACCTTTTTTTATTTATGACTGTGAAAGATGCTCCACATGCTCTTGTAGCAAGGTGCTTTAAAAAATGAATGTGGAAGAAGTCAGTCCCCTGTCACAATCAAATCTGAAAAGCCAAATGTCTTGTGCTGAAGTCAATTGGAACAGTTTATGCCATGCTCCAAAAGAATTACCAAAAGAAGACCTATTTCAGATGTTACCAAAGAATCAACCAGTGCCTGATTTTTCCAGTTTCACATTATGTTAAGCTTTTTGCTGTAATATATTTCATATATGGATTTTTCTGCCAATGGGAATTTTGTTGTTGTTTACGAACAACAACAACAACAACAACAACAAATAAAATTTAAAAGTTTTAAAATAATAAAAAAAAAATTAAAAATCTGATGTTCTTAATTAGGTATTAAATGAGAGCAATGTGAACTAATGGTTCTGATATAATAAGATCAAATTAAATGACAGCTGAGCATTTCTTCCTCATAAAGTTTCAGCTGCAGTGGCTTTTCTTCAGAACATTATGTCATGTATCCACTGGTTAGAAAACTCAACTTAATGTCACTTATTTTCAAATAGCTAGAAAACAGTGGTTTTCAGACCGGAAAGAAAACACTGTTGTTTCATGCTAAGCAAAAACAAATTTTCTTTGTCCAAATGAAATTAAAACACATTTAACAAAAATGCACAGAGTAACACTGGCAAAAAAGAAAGAAAGGAAGCAGACTAAAATATCCGACAAGCTATAATAACCATGAAGCAAAAGAAGTATTTGGAGGAACACCTCTGCATCTCTTTCACTGACACCATTTTGCTTTGTGAGAATGACAATTAATTGGAGCAAAGAGTTAACACAGAGTGAATAATAGCTGGATGAAAGTTTCCCTGCTTTCAGTGGGTAAGAGTGGTGGTTGGCACACTCACCTGAGTTTAGGCCATACTCAAGTGGACACTGAAGTCTGGCAGCATTGACAGGAAGACCTGAGAGCTCCTTCTCAGAATAACCTCACCAAGGGACATGCATATTTTAATTCCCTTGGAGAGTGGAGTGACAGAGCTGAGGATTCCCTGCGTACCAGGGAACATCCCCGTCCCCACCTAACCCTCATCCACCACAAGGCTGAGACCAATNGCCTTTTTTTTTTTTTTTTTTTTTTACTCTAAAAGGAAACAAATAAAATGAAAGAGAAAGAAAGATAAGCTCCTATAGAAATATTACTTGGGTTTTTCCTGGGATAAAGCAAGTAAACAAAAACTTATTAATGAACCAAATTAGGAGAATTTATATCCAAGAAAGGTTATCTATTTAAGAAACAAGTAGGTGTTTCAGAAATAGTACTGAACGTTTAGAGAACTTAAATTCCTGTTTAGCAAACACAAACCTTGAGTATAAAACATTACTGACCTTATACACTGGATCAATTTGAATATGAAAAAGTAGATCTATATTCTTTGCAGAAGACATGAAAGACACTTAAACTGTTCATCAAAGTAGTACTGAATATTATAGTATTTTTCCATCTCATTGTGTGGTAGTTGGACAATTTCACCTTATTTTCTTTGCCTTCTAATCCAGCCTGGGTTCTACTCTTTGTGTCTAATAATCAGCATTCTGATCAGAAAGGAAAACTACACTACAGTCATGTAACTCCAGTAGTTTTATGACTTCCATATCTTCTGAATCTACCAAAGGGTTGCAATAGCAACTAGATGTGAGTAGTACCATGCTCCACTCAATTAAATAGGCTGGACAAAATAAACATCTGGTCTGCAGTTAAACAAGAAAATACTGCTACTTCCAGTGATCTCTGAATTATCAGTGAAGTGTTCAGTTCATTTCACAATGCCAGTAGCATGGCATATAGCTAAAAAGCTTTTGAACCTTAAAAAATGTATGCATTTATTGTAAACATTAAACAAAAATAAAAGCAAAAAGCATTTAGGTCTACTTTAAGACTTGTGTTCAGTCTAAATGACTTTTCCGTAAAAATCATACCAGTAAAAATAAAAATGTGTGACATGAAAAAGCAGTAACTTCTATGCTCTTAAGAAGACTTTTTACTGAGATGCAGAGGAGTAACAGTAACAGTCTCATTGGAGACTATTTCTTACTGATTTTTAAGTCTTCTTATTGTAACATGTATCCCATTAATCTTGTGGGATGAAGCTGGCAGAGGCAGCACCATAGCAGATAGGATGGTCCTGTGCTTCTCGTGGGCTGGCTGCATTTGTGGTACAATCCATTTGCAGCAGTTGTGTGCAGTCCAGTCTCCCAGGCTGACAGCCTGGCTGCACACAGGAACAAGGCCAAACCAGGCATCTCTTCCAAAAAGTCCCACTCCTCTCAGGGAGCAGAGGAGAGATGCAGGGTGCACAGCACACCCCCTGTGTACCTGACAGAGGATTCTCAGTGCGCCAGCGATGCACAGGCATGAAAAGCTCTGACAGTTTCTACCTCTCTTTAAACAAACTGCTGCTCTTCCATGAAGAATCTGAAGTGAAACAAAGTCTCTGTGACTCCAGCATGTTTCCATGTTGTTTTATACCTTTAAGTCATATTTTATATCTTTAAGGTGGCATTTTTAAAGTAACAAAAGCCAAAAATAGACACTGGAACTAATTGTTAAAATTAAATTACAAGTTGAAACTATTTATGATTTTGAAAAAGGCATACCTATATGGTAATATAAAATGTATTTTTGCCTTTATATACTTGCACACATCACTTACATCAAGCAAATCCCATTTATTTAACGCATGCATCTGTTTTTCTGTGTGTATAACCATCCCAGAACAAAACTAGTGTTTGATAATTAAAGTCTTACTATATTTATACTTGCTCCATTTATAGCCTAGGATTAGTTTCTGTGATTTTTTCTTCTCTAATTATTTAGCTATCCCAAGATATTTTTCTAAAAGTTGAGAATTTTATGGTCCTGAGCACAGCTGCAAGTTATCTGCCACACTGACATGTCTGTCGTTGTGGTCATGCATCAGTGCTACTAACTCTTTATATTAAAATTGTTTTAGCTCTCTAGATGATTTTTTAATGTTCCATCACTTTGGGACTCTAATGTAGTTTCCTGTAAGCATTTCAAAACAAAACAAAAAACAAAAACAACAACAAAACAAACAAACAAACAAAAAACAAAAAACAAAAAAAAAAAAAAAAAGGGGAAAAGAAAAAGAAATTAGCTGAAAAAATAATGCCATTTTTATCTCCTCCATTACTATAATGTTTGTGTATGGCAAAAAACTTTGGAAGGCAACCCTGTAACAGGGTGGTATTCTGACACTGACCTGGACAGGGAGAGGCATGGGGTGAGGGGATGCTCCAGAGACTGATGACTCCATCTGTGCAGCACTGCACCATCCCACAGTGCTGCACATACCTTCATCAGCCACTCAGATGAAATGGAGAATTGGATCAGTGTTTCTCATCTGCACCCATGACACACCTGTGGACACAGCTGGGTTAGCTGCCATCATGGGGGGAGGGGGGGAAAAAAAAAAAAGACAAAACTTTTTTTTTTTCCCTTCTACCAAACTTGAAAAAACAATGTCTTCAAGTGTTAAGCTCATTTCCTTAAGAACCACTTGTCTGTTATGGTATTTTTTATGTTCTGTCCTGAACCTGACTGGATCCCCAGGTAAAACAGCTGCATGCCATTTGGTTGTCCCTTGTTGGGACTAGAAGACCTTAAAGTTCAGGAGGTTTAGGGACTTCTTAGTGGGAGTAGCATGCAACACTGAGCAGGCCTCCTGAGCCTTTTAATCAACAGGTGATTAGTCACCTAACTTTGCCTTGGAGCCATCACCTGTAGAACATACAGACAGATGGAGAGAACAAGGTAGAGGGTAGTAAAGTGAATGCTCTCTGACTGATAGGTCTGGACTGATAGCTCTGGCAAGGTCCTGCACCCAGTTCTGCCAGGTACCTGGCCAGGACCCTAATTCAAACAACTTTTTTTATTTATGACTGTGAAAGATGCTCCACATGTTCTTGTATCAAGGTGCTTTAAAAAATGAATGTGGAAGAAGTCAGTCCCCTATCACAATCAAATCTGAAAAGCCAAATGGCTTGTGCTGAAGTCAATTGGAACAGTTTATGCCATGCTCCAAAAGAATTACCAAAAGAAGACCTATTTCAGATGTTACCAAAGAATCAACCAGTGCCTGATTTTTCCAGTTTCACATTACGTTAAGCTTTTTGCTGTAATATATTTCATATATGGATTTTTCTGCCAATGTGAATTTTTTGCTAAGAAGAAGAACAACAACAATTAATAAAATTTAAAAGTTTTAAAATAAAAAAATAAAATTTTAAAAAATCTGATATTCTCAAATAGGTATTAAATAAGAGCAATGTGAAACTAATGGTTTTGATATAATAAGATCAAATTAAATGACAACTGAGCATTTCTTCCTCATAAAGTTTCAGCTGCAGTGGCTTTTCTTCAAAACATTATGTCATGTATCCACTGGTTAGAAAACTCAACTTAATGTCACTTATTTTCAAATAGCTAGAAAACAGTGGTTTTCAGACCGGAAAGAAAACACTGTTGTTTCATGCTAAGCATGAAATTAAAACACATTTAACAAAAATGCACAGAGTAACACTGGCAAAAAAGAAAGAAAGGAAGCAGACTAAAATATCCGACAAGCTATAATAACCATGAAGCAAAAGAAGTATTTGGAGGAACACCTCTGCATCTCTTTCACTGACACCATTTTGCTTTGTGAGAATGACAATTAATTGGAGCAAAGAGTTAATACAGAGTGAATAATAGCTGGATGAAAGTTTCCCTGCTTTCAGTGGGTAAGAGTGGTGGTTGGCACACTCACCTGAGTTTAGGCCATACTCAAGTGGACACTGAAGTCTGGCAGCATTGACAGGAAGACCTGAGAGCTCCTTCTCAGAATAACCTCACCAAGGGACATGCATATTTTAATTCCCTTGGAGAGTGGAGTGACAGAGCTGAGGATTCCCTGCGTACCAGGGAACATCCCCGTCCCCACCTAACCCTCATCCACCACAAGGCTGAGACCAATGGTACCATCTTCTAACCTCTGCATTCATTTGGTTCTTACCAGCCAATAAATTTGAGTTATCTTTCTGACCAGCTCAGGGACAACTGAACTCACATAGTGTGGATAACTAACGTAAGCCAAAAATATAAACACATTTCACAAATCTGATTGGCATAAATTACTCTAGCTGGGTGTGAAGAGGACTGGATGTGTGCCAGTTCATCTTGACGGTTGTTTACTGATTTGATGTGTTAAAACCATTTATCAGATCAATTATTTATGCCATCAGCCTGAGGAAAAAATGAATTGTAAGTAAACGGTTACCAGCTATGAGCCAGATTTTAAAAAAATCAACAAGCTTGGATCCAATCTATCTTCAAATTCTTCTACAGATTTATTAGTATGGTCAGAAAACAATTTGGTACAAACTGCTGCTCTGCTTCTTTAATTAGATAAAAATACATGCCTACCACAACATGCACACTCCCTATTCCTAATTCTGCTAATAGAGAGCAAAAGTAACAACGAATCTATCTGGAATCCTTTTTCCATTGCCAGTAATAAAGATGTTTGCTAGCTACCTGAGGAAAAAATAAACTGTATATCTTGCACACAAACACAACCAGTGTGCATTCCTCCCTCTAGGCAATCTATGGGAATGAACTAGTTTGGAAAATAAAAAAACACTACCTGCTATGCTGTAATTAGTTGGTGATAAGGTGAAAACCAAGGGTGGTATCTTTAACAGGATGAGAAATCCTCTAATAAATGTTAACAAAACTATAGCTTCACAGCCTTTTGCAATTTAAATTATTGACCAAAACTAGAATTTGAAAATATGCTGATCAACTTTGAAGGGTTTTTTTGAATGTTTCTCATTTCTATAAAATGATTTTTCAGTTCTTCATTTCTGAAAAGATGCATTAATCTCAGATGTCTAAATGCAAACACATCTAGCCAGAGACAGAAATGAAAGTCAAAGGAGTACATCATTCTTTAGTGTTTTGACAGACAAAATATACTGTTTCAGATAAAAATTAACAGCATGAGTAACTTTTTGGTGGAGCACTGGGAAAACAGGGAGAAAATATCTCCCCAATTAAACATAACAAAGCCCATCGCTTGAAGAAAAATGCCATTGGAAATACAGATACTGCATATCATTACATGTAAATGCAAACTTAAATAGAAGCTGTCAAAAGAAGACAAGTACTTAATTCTATCTTCTTCCCTAGAGTGCACATTCTTCTAAAATATTTTTCTAATATATTGGAACAATGTTTTTGTCCTCCATTTCTTAGATTTTTGTAAAGCAAAACAGATCCCAGAGAGCATCCCATAAAAGGTGACCTGGCCAGTCACCTTGTGACAGCAGCTCAATGGTATACTGGTGAAAATCAAAGCTGTAAACTAATTTTAAAAGTCCTTCTGTCCAAAGCTTCTAGTAAACCATCAGGAAAAACAATTGGTTTAGCCACTTTAATTTGACTATAAGCTTTCGGTTTATAGTCCCATATAGCTCCACATACATTTTTTTCCATTTTACTTTGATATGGATCAGAGACAAATCTACACCTTAAATTAAGAAATAAAAGAAATATTCTCAATTTTATCACTGGGGACTGAGACATGCTCTCCATTTCTCTGCAAGCTACTTTTACATTAGATTTTTCTTTAGCTTATAAAAAGTTATAATATTTTTAAGTTATTTTAACTTTTCATTACATGACCCTGTGTGTAAATCCTGTTCTGCTGCATTCTCAGCTCCACTGATATTGGGGCACTTCTGAGAACTCAAATACATAGGCTTTGAATTTGAAGACTTATAAGATTTCAAACACAACATTGCTATTCCCAGAGGGAGTGGGCATTGTTTTTGCAATGCTGCAGAACATCATGAAAATCCGACTCTGCAAACAATATAAACAAAAATAGTAATATAGTAAGAACAAAATAAATGTCCCCAAGCCAGAAGCCAAGGAGCTACAAACATGAGTATGGACTAAAACAGAGTAGGAGAATGGTTAATTTGAAAACTAAATTGCTGTGTTCAAAAGGAAAAAGCATTTCTTTTCCTCACAGAACACACATGGATACAAATTTCAGTTTGGCACAGTAGAAGAGAATAATATATGAGAGTTGCAGTGATATTAATCTTCCAGCTGCGAGGAATGTTATTGCGTGTCCAACTGTGACAGCTTCTTTTGCAGAGAGCAGCAATAATATTTTGCTAAAGGACATCAGCTGTATTTTCCCACTTAGCTGAGAATTCTTTAGATGATGAGACAACTCAATTTGTTTTTTCAGATAAGTTTTTTACTTCGTATCATCTAAATAGCAATTCTAATTCAGGTTCTTGCCTACGTATGAAATACTTTCTCCTATCAATGTGTGACTAATAATGTCACAAAAATCAACTACCCATCTCAAAACCAGTCCTTTCCCAAATTATGTAATAAAAAACATGTGGAAAAGAGAACAAGGAAGATGATACCAAACTTCAATCTGAAGCAAAAAAACCCATTTGGAATGGGTTTGTATGGGCATGAGAGGTCCATTCGTCTTGTGCTGCGCTGTGTTCCCGTTTGATGTGAAGGCTGAATCCCAAACGGGAACAGAGGATTGTGCTGGGAAGGAGCCTTCTGAGCTGCTCCATCACTGTGGCTTCTGCAGGAGTCAGCCAGCAAGAACACAGACATTCAACTTTGCAGCCAGTCTTCCAAATAAACAGGGGAATTAATTTTCACTTAACAAGAAATACATGCTGCAGACTACATATTGAAAACTTGGTTTCAAGGATCTTAAAACCTGAAATCTCAAATTGTAGCTTAGTGTAGAAGTCATTGTATGAGAAAAGGATGACTTATTCTAAAGTCAGTGCTTTTAAAAATCATTGTAATTGCATTATTAAATCTAAACCCCCCTGCTTTTTCTAAACCCCCCATAACTATTTCTCTCTGAGTCTGTAATAAATAAGTGTGGCTCTGTACTGACATCAATAAGTTATGCTATTGGACATTAATGCTGTAGGAAAATGAATCTGTTGACAACCAAAAGTGGAAGGTGTTGACAATTTAAAAACTGCTGTGTTCATTTAAGATTAGTTCAAAACAAATACCATTTACCAAATGGAAACTTAGGACTTTTAAACAACATAATATGAGCTTGAGATTTTGTTTGTTGTTCTCTGGGCTTCTTTTGCCCAAAGAACTAACAATGGTGGTCTGAATTAGAGAAGTTCTAAACAATCTCTAAATAAATATTCAGACTGAAAACTGTCCTCAGCACTGAAATCAAAAAATATATGAATCAAAGTGACCCAAATAGATCTGAGTTAAATTGTGGACCTTTTGTTTTTCTGTTTGCTTTTTCTTTGTTTCTCCAAAAATTTTAAGGGTACCTTTTAATTTCAGTGAAAGAAAGATAACCTAAACAAATAATATAATTTTAAACGCTCTTAAACTGGCCTATGAAGTGGTATCAAAAGCAGTATCTTAGCATCTCTCTTGGAATTCTTTTGGAATTGAAATTTGCGATTTTCACAATATACACCATTGTGGTTCAACAGTTTTCATTTGTTTTCTTAATACTTTTTTTTCTGCAAAAAGTCCACAAATCATTTGCTTAGGTTTTTCTTAAATGAACGGTCGGGATGAACTCTTGAGGAAAGGTCACTGTATAACATCTCATCCTTACTCTCTGGTTTCCTTTTCTAATACAGGGAATGGCCTTACTTTACAAGAGCAGTAAGTACTTTGATTTCTTCTGCAGGCTTTGACTGCAGCAGGGGACTAGTTTGGATTTCCTTCCAAACTATACAGACACAGAATTGGGAACTATGCACCAGGCCACCTAATTGGGTTGTTTAGGGTCTTCTGTATTTTTACTGGACCATTTATCTGGCAGCAGCATTAGACTGACAGGCAGTCTACAGGGAGTTTCTCTGGATGGGCTATCTCCAGCGGGATTTATATTACAAGGTGCAGTCTATCAGTCACTGAGGTGGTGCCCTTTGTAATAGACCATAGCTACAGCAGTGGCTCTTAAGAAGTAATCAGTTCCTATTAAGCAGTTTCACTTTGCTTTTCCAAAAATCTGACCCTTGGTCTAGGCGAGGACAGCTTTAACCAACTTCTTCGCTCCACTGAAAAATTTCCATAATCCTGGTGCAATGAAGCCAGGCCGCAGGAGGCACTGGGGACAGCAAAGGGGCTCTGCCCTAAAGAGGCATTAAAATCACTCAGGAAGAGCAAATTCTCTGAGTTCCATTGTGCCACCCTCAGACTACCACTCCTTGGAGTACCGTGTGCTCAGCATCATACCAAGAGATTTTATTGAATACAAACCTACATGAGATTTTCCTTCATGAAGGTTCTTTGGGAAGAGCAATTTTAAAAAGCTAAGGCTTTCTGCAAGATATGAAAGTTTATCAAAGCAGTTCAGTCTATTTTGGGAGTTTCATTCTGTCACCAGCACTGTGATCTGTCTCTGCAGATCCACATTTGAACCCCAAGAAAGAGGGCTGGGCAGGGTGGCTCACCAGTGATGTCTACTTTACAGTGCCTGAGATCAAGGCATTGCTGAAACCAGGAAACTGGCTTTCCAGATATGTAAACAGTTATTTCTACAGCTTGCTGATTACTGTGTTCTTCCTAACATCCTCTCAACATATTGGTATTACCAGACTTGGGCTTGCTGCTGCTCTGTCTGTGTATCTATCCAGAGACAGTGGTTCCAGCTTCTACTAAAACAAAAACATGTATTTTAAACACCCCTCTATTGCTGACCCTGATCTAAGGCATCTTTATTCTCAGCTGATGGCTAGGCAGCTATAATTATTGCTTCATGTGACTGGTATACTTCATCTGAGAAAAATGTCTGGTTTTCAGATGGAGGCTGACTTGACAAAGGGAATCCAGAAAAACAGATTTGTTTACACTGTTGGGTTGGCAGTCTGTAGACTGTTTGACTCTTTGACTTTTTGAAAAAAAAACTGTGAAGTGGTTTGTAAAAGTACTGATGTCAAGATTCAGGAAGTTTGGGGGTTTTACCATTAAAGAAATGTAGCATTTATAGATCACTTGCTGAAGTACCTTTTTTTTCAACTGTAAGAGTAGCCCTCAGCACATTCTGCAAAAGAAGAAATTGAAATACCCATTAAAAATAATTGAAGCTGGGAAAAAAATTAACAGATAAAATTACTAGGTTTTTTATTTCTATCAAAAAAGGACATCACATGACAATAGCCAAGGAAAGGTTTTAAACAAAACTTCTCGAGAGTCTGGCTTGAGTGTCCCACAGTTCAGCCACATTTCCAGATCACATGCACAAGCACTTGTATTTTTGAGCAATATTAGTTAGGTTCTGTGCTTCAAGCCAGTTTTTCTTGAGATTTTTATTAGTGATCTGTATATTTAACTGATGTAAAATGCTGAATATTTGTTCAATGGCCATGCTGAGTCTGACTTCATATTATTTTACATCAAATTATTTTATTGCTATCTCTGTAAATCAAATAACCAAAATTATCTTCTTATAAATACACTATTCTCCAATACTCCTTTGTCCTGTGTATATAACAGTGCAGTCCACTGGGCCATGCACAATCATCTTGCTTCATACACTCAACGTCACTCTGCCTTTTAATGCCCAATGTTGTATTTCTCTCAGTTTACTGAACATAGCAGCAATATTGGCTGAAGGAGATTCAGATGAGGAAAATCTTTATAAAGATATTGCCAGCAAAGCCCTGCAAAAGACTCTCCAAGAAGGCTGTGGAGACTCATTTGGAGGTGTGAGATGGTGTTGTGAGACTCCACCCAGAGTACTGCGTTCATTTCAGGGGTGTCCAACACAAGAAGGACATGGAGGTGTTGAAAAAAGTCCAGAGGAGGGCCATGAAGATGGTCAGAGGCCTGGAGCACCTGTCCTATGAAGACAAGCTGAGAGAGCTGGGGTTGTTTGACCTGGAGAAGAAAAGGCTCTGGGGGGACCTTGTAACATCCTTCCAGTACCTGAAGGGAGCTGCAGAAAAGCTGGAGAGGGACTTTTTACAGGGGCATGCAGCAAGAAGACATGGAGGAATGGCTTTAAACTAGAAGAGTGTAGGTTTATATTAGACATTAGGAAGAAATTCTTTACTATGAGGTGTTGAGAGACTGGCATAAGTTGTCCAGGGAAGCTGAGCATGCCTCACCCCTGGAAGTATTCAAGGGCAGGTTGGATGGGGCTTTGAGAAACCTGGTCTAGTGGGAGGTGTCCTTGCCTATGCATGAGGTTTAGAACTAGATGATCTTTAAGTTCTCTTCCAACCCAAACTATTCTGTGATTCTATGGTATGATTCTATCTTCAGGGACAGATTAACAAGCCCCTGTGAGGAGAGTTGATCTGCTCAGGGACTTCCTGGTGCTTATTCCATTCTTCCTTTTCAGCAGTTTCCTATGGGCTTGTGCTTATGAAATAATGTTCAGAGATGAGACTCACCTCAGGACTGAGGTCTAATAGAGACACAAGTGTATCATTGTGTCTTTACATGCTGTTGTTCTTCCTGTCTCAGGGAACAGGAACTTCCTCCTACACCTCCTATGGCCAGCCAGTAAACAACCCTTTGAGTCCCAAATACCTCCTCTTCCCCATTCCTGCCTCCCCAGAGACTTTCCATCCACACCTCCCCCAGGCACACCAGCCTCTGTCTCTGATAGCCCCTTACTGCTCTTTCTACTTTTCTGCTTCATATACCTTCTCCTAAATGCCCCTCATGCCTCTGATGGGGAGTGCCAGTCCCTGTTTCAAGCCAGATCACCCCCACAGAACACCTAAACCGGTTATTTAAACCAGTGCTCATGGGGAGAGCCTGGCCCAAGGCTGCCAGCAGCCAGGCAGAGTACAGGTGTTTCCACATGGCTCTTTTTCAGGTGAAGTCCATTGGTGTCCATCCTTCTGCTTCTTGTGACAGTGTGAATTTCCAGGGGACTGTGGTGGTGGAAGAGAAGGCATCAGGAAAGGGGAGAACACAGCATCCCCCAGATGGAAGTGGGGAAGTGGTTGTTTTCCTTGAGCAAGTTGCTCTTCCTTATCTGACTTTTGCTTCCTTGGGCATTTACACTGGCTGTCCTTGGGAACAGGAACTGTCTTTTACTGTGTAATACAAAGATAGGTTTATCAAAACAATGCCCTTACCTTACATCCTCTCCCCCTCCAATAAATCTACCAGTCTTTGGTTGTTATTTGTATCTATATTTCTGTTTCCATGGGAATTTTTAGGTTCCTCTAGGGTTCTTCCTGTGCCTCTTTCGTAGCTCTTTTGAGGAGAATGAAAATTCAAATGCAAATGATTGGAAAAAAGCATCCAGGCAGGGATCTTTACTGAGATGGATTTGTGTGGATTTGCACTGGCAGAAGAATGCACCTGGAAGTACAGAGTGATCCTGGGAATTTGGCTCAGAAGACAGAAACCCAGAGGTTTGATTTAGTAGTGACTAGTTCACCCTGCTGGAAGTATGCAGTTTGTATGAGGCTGTACACATATATATTTGTCTCTCTTTTTTATACATTCACATAAAGATAACTTTCTAGCATCTGTTTTAAAAAAAAAAAATCTCTATAGCTTACATGTCAGTAAAGAGCATTCGTAAATGCTTTTTAGCATTTTTAGCACTTTTTAGCATTTACTAAGATTTAAAGATCTTATTGCAGTGGTGTTCTGTGTCCTACAGAGAATGCTTGCCACACTTAGAGCAGTTCTGGGTTGCAAAATAGAGAAAATAAGGTACCAAAAATATATATTTTTAAAAGATCTCTTTTTATGGTAGAGCTGAGCCAAGTGGCCTAGAACAAAAATAAAAGATTGATGAAAACTGAGTCTTCAATTGAAAACTCTTGATCTCAAGAGCAGAACAGTTTGGGTCTTAGCCCCCAGATGTGAACTTGGATTTGCATGTTTTGTTTTCAGAATGCTATTTTTAGCTGAGAGGTCAGCCAAAACCAATGAAATAACTTCAATGCTTCAATGACATTTCATAAATTCAATTTCTGTGCCTTCTTGAACCTTGTGTTTAGTCAAATTCAATTTGCTTTAAGCCACAAACCATACAGCTCCTTAATGTGTTTTGGTGGGGAACCAGCAGTTTGTATTTGACAAAGGCTTTTGTTGTGTATGCATTTCCTGAGCTCCTGGCATTCCCTGGGTGACTTTTTCCTCTCTTCTGAAATTCAGACTCTCATCCCTCTACTGAAGCACTAAATTCCTCCCCTGGCATACACAGACCAGAACCGAGGGCAGGGGACAGAAAGCAGCTCGTTCTGCAGTGAAGCTGTTAACATCCTGGAGCCTTTCAGAGCTGAAAACTTCTGCAGCCTCTGGACTTCAAATTCATGAAGTAGATGATGACTTGGTGAAATTACGCTAGTTGAAATATTTATTTTTCAAAGGCTGTGGCAGGGAATGTTCCACAAAAACAAGCAGATTTTTTTGCTCATAGTTTACTTTTAAAAGAGGCTGTGTAAGGCAATACCTGCTCAAGTTACTGCATGTGAGGTTGCTGCTATCACATTAAACCCAGGCATATTCTCTAGTATCAGAAAACATGAAAGATAAGAAATACACTGTTACAACATAGGATATTATTTTAGTGTTACCCTACAGTTACACTGGTTTAACTTCAAGTTGAAATAGCAACAGAAGATGACTTTCAATTACTGTGAGGGAAAATTCATGGTGATGACTGAAATATGCAGAAAATTCCCACGTGTGGTGAAACAAAATCCTGCCAACTTGTGCTGCATCTGAAAGTGTAAATATGTCATGGCAGAAAGACAAAAGTGCTTTGATTAGCACAGGTCACCGCTTGTTTCTTCCAAATGGTTTCATTTTTCAGAATCATGTTGTGCACGTTCAACCCACTTTTGCTACTTCTGTGGGAACAGAGACAGTTCCTACATCTCTGCAAGAAGTTATCTCTTTTTCAAAACTCCAGGTGTGGGTTTAGGTGATGCTTTCAAATTTTTGAGCATGTTGTTCTGAAAAGGATGAATGATTAAGCAGCTTCTGGCTCCAGTGGGAGTCAGATGTGTTGCATATGGGGAATGAGGGAGTGACCAAATACATTGGAGTGCAGGGAAAAAGAGAATGTAGGGAATTATTCAGACCATTCCAAAAGATGTTTATCCTGATTTTGAAAGTTCTATCACACACAACAGATTTGGTTTTATTGCACAGGCAATGCTGTTCATTCCCTGAGAGAGAGTTGGTAATGTTGTTATGTTGCCCTACACAGTCCCAAGCTATTAGAGCTACAGTGCTTTCTGCAGAAGAGTTTGAATGGCTTAGAAAGCAGAAAAGAAGAAGTAAGCACCCACTGAATATAATTCGCAATTTACCCAATGGTTTAAAAAAAGATGTGCGAGAGAGAGACAAAATATGAACATCATGGATTTGGGTTACAGGATAAGACCTCTTTTCATTTTTTTTTTTTTTCCAGGATACAGATCTGTTCAAGAAAACACTCATTCATTTTTATCAACTATTTCAAATATTGCTGCAGGCAGCAGTGTTTAAGTCCACAAGACATGAATATTTCACTAAGGACTGGTAAAAGCTGAGAAAAGTGTAATCACTATACAGAAAACAGACAGTACCAGAGCTTCCTATACCCAACAAGAGGTCATTCCAGCTGACTGTATTTTGAGCAGGGGAAACCTGGTAAATTCCAGTCTTCTCCCAAATCCACTGGAGCCAGAGGAAAACACTCTGTACATTTCATCAAGTTGTGGGTCAGGCACTTCTGTTGTCAAATAGGTTTGAGAAGACCAGGAAGAAATCTCCATCTAAAGTTTTCCATTAAAGACTGAACCTTAGAATAATATTACTGGAAATTACAGAGTAAAATACATGAAAACTAAAATTTTTCTGACTTTGATTAAGATGATAAAAGTTACAAATGTGTGGAAAATAGGCAATGATAGCAGAAGGGGTGGACTTATATTAGAGTTTATTCCATAATACCTTCCTTGTTACAGTGAATTTCTGTGTAAATATAAGACTTATATTTTTCTTCCCTTGGTAGTTAAATTACTTTTAGAGGAAAGTTACTTTCTGTTCTCTCACTGATGTCTAATGATAAAATGAGTTGCATGATTTTTGATGATTATTGCAAGTTGAAGAGAATAAAATGAACTAGAATTTAAAAAGTAAAAAACAAAAAGGGAAAAGAAACTTTATAATAGACTGCATGAACTACTTCTGTGAAGTGAAACACTGTACTTTTGGTGCTTTCTCTCCAGATGCTGGCTAGCTGCCACTGTGGTTTTAGTTGATAGGGTGAAGAGTTAGAGGTGATCTCCCTAAGCCCTTGGGTAGGCTGAAAGGGAGCAGGTTGACAGAAAGTTCACAAATGCATGTCTGTACCCATTTCTACATATGTTTGGTATTTGCAGTGGTCACTGACTTCAAAGCAAGCTTGCTCTGTTAACATATGAAGTTTAAAACAAGAATCCCTTTTGAGCCACTGTAAAGGGCATATTATCATTTCTTTCAGAAATACATGCAATGCCTGATTGCATAATCATTTTCATTAACATAAGACCTTTAATAAACTTTTCTTAAAAACAAGAAAACATGCACAGCATGTAGAAGGCTTTGCTCCTGGTCTCTTACTTAAACATTTTGCCTCCTTTTGTCTCCTGTTTTCCCAGAGGTGGCAATGAGAAGGAAGGGTTATGTCTGCTTCAGAAAAACATGAAATCTTGACTAGAACAGCTGCCTGAAGACAGATCTCAGCAATGCTGTCTTCTCTCTGAAATGTGTGGCAATTCTAGCTAAAAACTGGCAGGAAAGATGGTAAAGCTGGCAAATTAAATCTGAAGTAACATCATCTGTTAACTTTCTACTAGCATAGTAAGCAGATCTGTTACCTGCACCCTGGTGCTGCCTTCCATTTAAGGACCCCACCTGACAGGGTTTCCCCACCCTGTTATTTCACAGTTATTGGTTATGCCAAACAGTTTCTTTCTCTGAAAAAAACTGACAGAAGTGTATCAGATAAATTTTCTTTCAATTTAGAGATAATAAATAAAGATCAAAAACTCAGAAACATTCGAATTTTTCATATGCTCTTACACTAATTAGAAGTCTGGACAAATTTTAAAAAAACAACTATCACGTAATAAAAGCAGGTAACTCAAATAACAAGAAGAAAGGAAACAAAAAATCTGTCTAGTCTAGTTTTGCTCATTGGAGTACTCAGGCAGAACCTTGTACCCCTTGGCTGTTGGTGCTCCAGGCTAGCACAGAAATCTCTTGGTTTAGTTTTACCTTGGTGCCTACTGCCAATTTCCCTTTTCACCTCAGCAGCAGAGATGTTGTTCTCTGACTATTTTTTGTCACAGATCCTGTAATATCTGACTCCAGTTACAGCATGTACAGCTTTTAGATCAAACAGAATCTAGCGTAAAACTGTGAAATACAGTCAAAGTAGATGAAAAGGGAAAGATTTCAATGAAGGGATATTTAAAATGCAGGATGAGAGTGATTCACTGCCAATAAAGCTTAGTTTTAATGAAGATAGTTGTTGTCTGAATTCTAGTTTTTCCACTTCCAAAGTCTCCTGAGCTTACAGGAGATTGAAGACCAAGATAAAATCAAACATTCAGAATAAAAACCATGACTGTATCCTCAAAACAGATTTATTTTCCTCAGAACAGATGCTGAATACTGTTCCAGCCTTTCCCACTAGGTTCCATAAAATACCAGTATTTCCCTACAGAATCCTGAATTTGTTTCCAGTTATAAAATCAAGATCTTCAGAGATAAAAAGGGAGACTAAGAAAATTGCTTTCGGGCTATGTTGTACACCAAAGCACTTAACAGGGCTCTATTCATCACCTTACAGGTGCTACCTACAGTACCCACTCTCAGCATTGTTATTTATACTACCCACTGTTAAAACCCTACCCTGACCACCTTCATTTCTATGCCTTTCCCAGTCCAGTTTTTGAATTTTCGTACTTCTAGCTTCATGTCTCTTTCCTTGACACCCCTCATGCTTGCCAGATCCAGGGAATTTTCAGATGACATCCCCAGACTCATTGGAAGTCTTTTGTTTCAGCTCTTTCAGCTTCTGAAGGAGGCCCTGGTGGCTCCTTGACCTGTGTGTAAGGTGTACTTAGGCCTTTACTGGTAAAAGGTGCAAACTACTTCAAGCTTCAAGGTTCATATGAATTCCTTAGGTTTTTCAATATACTTATGGATTTTCTTATCCAGAGCTGCTGGACAAATATGTCTCTTTTTTTTGACTGCTGTTGTGATGATAAGCAATAATTCGAGAGCAATAATCAGGGAGCAGAAAGTCCTCACTTTCATGCTAAATTACTGTTTATTGTGCCTCTTTCAGCATTCCTTTCCAATCAAGGTATGTAACTGATCAACTCTGTGGCAGAAGATTAAGAGAAAGAATCTGGACTTTTTCTTATCCCAAACAAAGTTCACTATTTTCAACAAGGAAGAAAAAGGACAATTTTGTAATCCTAGACTAGAACTTCAAAGATCTGTTTTTCAACAGACTTTGTATATTTCTGAAAGCTATTTTTAAAATTTTCTGCCTTGATTTCCCTATCCATAAAAAACCCCAAACCATTCAAACTACCAGTTGCAATATCTCAGTCTGTATGTTTTATACCTGGCTTGTTTACCAATGAAGTTTCGTGTGGCAAGGATTTATTTTTTGCTTTGGTGGAAGGGGATGGGGATGTTGCTGTTCTTATACATATTACATAGAGTTTAATGAGGTTATAATATCATTTGGGCTAAATTACAAACAACCTATGGGTGCTATGAGTAAAACCACTAGGCAACTCTTTTCTATTATAAGAATCACAAGATAATTGTGTTGTCCAAGTTATACAGTGAAAAAGTAACAACTTTAAATATCTTCTTCAGAAAGAGCAATAATAACAATTTGAGAATATATGATGTTCTTTTACTGTCACTAATACCCAAGATGTTTTTAAAAATAACAAAAGCTACCTATCTGAAAAGCAGAAAATTATCAGTCAAATCCAAACTGAAGTTTGCTGGTTTGTATAAAATAGAATTACCCACTGAACTAAAAACAATATTTACCAACGTTGAATGGCTTAGCAAAGCCAGCTTCTAGAAGCTGGTAAGGAATAGTGAAGAAAAGAGAGCTAGAAATAAGAAGAACCACTTTAGAAGTATGGCTGTTAGCTGCCAATCAGTAAGGCCAGACTATTACACAGAGAGCGTCTTCAGTCAGGAAATAATCACAAATATGAAATATGAAACTGCTTACCAACCAAACAAAAACTTTGTGCTAGAGTAGAATATTCATTAACATTAATATTGTCATCTTTTCTAACCTTGAACAATCTCCACTGTACTTAGGGACTGCTGATACTTCTGTTATACTACACAGAAGAAATCCCCTGGGGATCAAACCAGTCAGTGGCTATAGGTGTTCTGTGTGCTCCTGTGCAAAAGGGATCTTGGGCACTCAGTATGAGCATTCTACTACATTTATGAAACATGGTGATTTAAGCAGGACAAATCCCAGGTAAATTCCATCTTACATAAGCAACAGAAATGTAACCATCTCTCAGGTTTTGGCTGGCACTTTGCGCTACTCTGCTGGGCCTTGTCCACTGATGCCTTATAGGCAATTCTTCCCTGGTTTTTCCCTAATACTACTCTGGACCCTTGGGTCACCCCTCTCAATGGTATTTTACCATGCAAGTCAATTTTTGGGAAACATGGTGATAAACAAGGATTAGTCACATTCCTTCAGCTCTACAGCAAACATTTTCTTCTTTTTCCCATTCTGCACTGTCCAGAACTTCTTCACAGCAACTTTAAGAGTTAAAGAATTAGCAAGTAACTATTGTCAGTGAAGTACACTGCATATAACTGAACCTAAACCACGTTTACAGCATTTTAATTAAAAAGTACCATTCCTTCAAGTGTAGAGCATAGATGTATTTAACAGGCATGCCATAAGGCTGTGCCAAATAGAAATATAATTTAACAGGTCCAGGCTTCTTCTATTGGTTTCTCCATTCAGCTTCCTAGAAGGAAATTGTAAAACACTCAACACTCCCCATCGTCCTGACTTTCTGGTGCTGTATGTGGCAAAAATCTCCAGTTACAAGGCTGTGAGGGTCAAATAGTATCTGGACCAAGATGAAGAATGTCTTTAATGTAGGTGGCTTAGTAATAATCAGTAAAAGGAAAGTCAGAAAATACTTTGGCTGCCTAACACAACTTAAGCTCTCACTTGGACAAAAGGTATCAAAGCCATAACGAGATAGATGCAATGAGATGAAAATGTGTTTAAGGTATCATAAAAGGGTGTGAAAGTTAATTTATCTTTTGGGAAATGTTGAAGGCCTTGAACTGGTCATTCCTGGGTTAGGGCATGTAAGGTCTGGTACTAAATACTTCAGGTAAACAGCAATGGATTTAGTGTCTGTATTCCATAGGGACTGGGTACTGCAGGTCTCATAGCAGGTCTATTATCTCATCTTGAAAATAATTTTTCAGTTGTATTATTAGTAATTTAAACCAGATATTCACTGTGGAGGAAGTTCTTTTAATCCCTCTGTTCTCATAAAGCTGGTTATATTACAGTCTAAAGAGAGTACTCATTTTACAGCCTTGTTAACAAGCTAATAAGCAAGATTTTACATTCTACAAGTCCCTTGTAGAATGTAAAGGGTTTTGTTTTTTGTTGTTTTTTTTTTTACATTCTACAAGCATTTTAATTAAATACCTAGACAATAAAGGTCCAAGATCATCAGCTAATATGAATTTAATTATTCTTGTGTTTCAAACATAACCACATGCATTCCCATGACAAAACTTTCAAGGTCAGGTTAATGGGTGCTATGACTAGGTTTCTGCTTGTCTTCTCTTTAGAAAAGTAAAATTTGCCCTGTCCCCCTTTGTCTGTCTGCTCATTAGGAACAACAGTTTTGGAAGAACTGATAAAATATGGACTCATTCAGCAGTGAACTGTTTGTATTATATTGCTAAAAAATCATTAGTATTATATATTCTTTTCTTTTTACATATCCTTCTTTTAAAAGTAATTTCTCAGTTTGTGTTCATCATTATGACAGGCATCAACATTTCCTGTTGTCATTTAAATGACCATCACAACCAGAAACCCCAGACACCACTGGAGTCATTTTTTTGCTGCTATAAAATCACTAGTAAGTAATAGTTTTCTTCTTTATGAGAGAAAGTTTCTGTAGGTATTTAGCTCTCCTTAGTCAGTAACTTTATGAATCTTTTATCTGACTCCAGTCTTTTCATGCCATTGGTGAAAAAGTTGCCCTGTTGTAATGAGTGAAGTACAGAATTGATCTACATCTCCTATTCCTGTCTGGAATTTCAAGTTTATGCTTGCTTCTTTTCTGCCTGTATCTATTACTAGAATTTCTTCTGCATCCTCTAAAGCACAAGACTGTTTGCCTCCATCCCTTTTTACAACCTTTTTCTCCCAATTTTTATTTCTTTGTCTCTATATTTTTTCAAAATCTGAAGCTAAGAACATGAAAGTCAGTGCTCAGCCTGAACCTTGCACTTGCAAGGCAAGCCTATTCATTAGCTTCGTGGAAGCACTTTTTTTGTAAAATTCAGGGAAACCAAGCATGCAACCCAATTTTGGAATGAGACACAGCTGGATTATTGTCAACTAACAGAGAAGAAAAGGGTTCCAGATATGCAATCTATTCTTTGTGAAACAGAGGCATGAAATACCTCTTAGCATCTGAATTAGCATCTGAAACATCCATAAAGCTGAGAAAACTTATTGGAACACTGTTCATTTAAAATTTAATTGTGTTTTCCTGTATTGCAGATAGTGTATAGATAGATCAGACTTAAATACATTATAGGACTCTAAACCATAGACATAAGTGGAAATAGGCACTGAAATCCAGAGGGGGTATCATTTACTAAATGAGAATAAGAGCTAATCAATCTGTGTCTTTCTAAAATCTTATTATAAAGTCCAGATATGTTATGGATAAGAGATTCAGATAATGCCCAAGATGTACAGCAGCTGGAAACATACCTCAGGTGATAGATTTACTAATGGGTTTTAAGCTGCACACAGTCCAATTGTGGCTACAAAGTTCTAGAACAAACTCAGTGTTTGTTTATTTAAGGACAGAAATACTGGTGTTGTTTTTTCTAGAGGTCTTCAGCCATTTGTGGTAACACATGAAATTGCAAAGACTGCCTCAAATATCTTTTCTAAGATTTCCATGTATGTCTCAACAGGTGTCTGCCCAGAAGGATCTGCACTGACCATCATCTCTTTATGTGACAGAGAAGTGCCCCAGATCTCCACACTGCCTAAAATGGGACAAGAGTCCTGTAAATTAAGAGGAACAGAAGTTGCTGAAGGCTGAATTTTAACTTGTAGACCATTATTTTTAAATACTCTCCAAAACCTAATTAAATGAATAAGTGAATTAAATACCAAGTGAAGACAGAAGAGCTCGGATGAAAAGCAAAATGCAATTAAATGTTGAGATAACTGCTGTGTTGCATCTGAGTTAAAAAGAATTGATGCTCCTCGGTCTTCTTGTCAGACAAGATTAAAAAAATTATTTTGGCTATATTAAAAGTAGAAACTTGTAGACTGAGTAGGTCATATGTGGATGGACATGGAGGAATTTGTCTTGTGTAAGGAAAGAAATACATTTGAAACCTGAATAATGAGAATGAAAGGGGCAAGAGCATGTGACTGAAAGGTAGCACTTCAACAATATTTTAGAGGTGGGCTGTAAAAGGTTGGGACCATACATTAACATAATTGCAACTCTAACATCAGGAAAAGAGAGGCTTAAATTCAGAATTTTTTTTCTTTAATCAAGAACAGAAAAAACTTGCTTTTAAAGGAAGAATTAGTCATGAAAGGGTACAAGTGGGAAATGAGAAACTAAGGTCATAACAGATTCTTACAGCCAATGCATGTTAACAAAGAAAGCCATTCTTACACATTTTAAAAATTTATCTTTTTTTCCCTCTTCAATGTCAAGCACTTGTAATGAGAACTGCAAGAACTAAATCCAATTATGTCAACAGGAGTGTTTCATCTTTGGTGCACTTTGCTCCGTGCTGAGATTCTTTGCTTTCAGTAAGAGCTTTGGTTTCTTTATGATGCTGTGCACACATCTTGACACCACTTTGGTGATATATACACTCTCAGGTTAAGAAAGAGGTTTCAATTCTGCATGCAGTGGATATTCAATTTGTGGTTTTCAGCAGAGCTGGACTTGTGTATTTTATTAGTGTGCGCATCTGTCCACCAGGAATTGGTGTAGGCATTGGTCTGACATTGTAGGTCACTTAGCAGAGTGTGTTGTGGGCAGAAAGGGCAGGAAAGAACAGCTGCCATCATTTAATCTGTGATGCCCCTTTGTATCAAAAGTAGACAAGGTGATTTTTTCTAAAGGTTTTGGCTTGTGGGTAACCTTGGGGGACAGCAATATTTTCAATGCATAATCAACCTAAATAAATTAAATCTTTTTCTTCAAAATTTTTAGTGAGCTGTAAGGTCCCACATTTGAACTGTTTCAATGAAACTCTACTGTGGTTTTCAGGGATGAAGCATCCACTTTCCCTGAAGAAATGCCAGTCTCTCCATCATCCTTGCCCCAGGGCACTGTGATACTGCCAGGGACCCCTGGTGAAGGCAGGTACCTGAGCAAAAGCTCAGACTTTGGCTCTGAATTTGGGGAACATTTGTCAAATATGAGTCATTCCAAATCAAGTGTTTCAGCATTAGAGAACTGATGGTTTTCAATCAGCAGAACTGCACTATAATAATAAATGTACATAAAACACAGGCCACAAGGAACTGCAAGTACTTCTGAGGACAAGGTTGAATGCTCGCCCTGTCTAAACATATTAGAGGGATGGTCTAAAAAACTGTATGCCATATTTTATTCAATATGAAATAACCAGCAGCAAAATGCAACTGACTAAGTAGCAGCTCTATAGAAATCATGCATGAGCTATACCATAATTAATACTGTCAAGCTGTTGACAAAAGAAAAAACAAAAATCCTGAGAAATACAACTAGTCTAAATAAGGCACAGACCTATCTCCTGCTGTGCTCAGCTGTAGCAAGACCTAGCATAATGCCTTTGTGTAATTTGGGATATTTAACAGAGACATTGACCTCTTCATGTCCACAGGAAAACAAAAGCTATCATCAGTGCTGCAGAGAGCAGTCTGGGAAAAAGAGAAAGGAAGAGGCACATGAGCTCCATGCAGCCTGGCTGGCAGGGGTGACAGGGAGGCACAGTGTGAGTCTGCCTTTCCTTACCCATTTCCTCTCTTCCCCCTTCCCTTGTCTAACAAGCAGTCTAGAAAATAACTGGCTGAGTAACATTACAATTTAGTTTTTTTGGAAAATATTTCTTCCTTTTTATCAGCATACAGTAAGGTAAGAAGATCTGATGTGCCAAAAAATATAATTACCTGATGTTTTATCTAGGGATATTATCTGTCTTCCATGTTGCTTCTTCCTACACGGAAGCTCAGATGAAAAAGCTGTTTTACTTTTCAGTTATATTTGTTCTGGAAGACCTTTTGCTTGTTAAAGCTTTTGAAAATGCGCAACTGAATCTACATAGTAGGTCTAATAAAAAAAGGACTCTATTAATCATAATCAGAAATTGTGATCAACTCCACTACAAGTATAATCTCTCTCTTAAAATATGATAAAGGATAGGATCAATCATCTAATAGGCTGGCCATTGCAGTGTTTTTCTTCTCAGGCACATTCTCTTATCTGAGTATGCTGATTATTACCAAAAAAACCCCACATTTATTTGAGAGAAAAAATTAAGAATATAATATTTCATTGATAGAAAGGACTGAAAAGAAATATGGCTTAGTTTTGTCTTCCTCCTTAGCTTTTATTATATTTTAGCCTCATGCTGGTAAAAAACAACTCCCAGACCTACGTGTTGACTTTCTCAACTTACAGATGATGAGATCTTAGACGGGGATCCTTACTAAAATACCAAATTTGTTCATTCTGCAATTGTCATGAGGGACATAAATCAAAATCAGAGTGTTCTGAAAGGCTTCTGTCTCTGTAATACATAGAACCAAAATCCCAGATTTAGACTCCCCTGTGTGTAGTTCTGTTACTGTGTCTAAACCCCAGGTATTTTGTAGAGTCCTCACTGAATATATATTTTAAAAAGAAAGGAATGTGTTAAGATACTAACTTTATATCCATGATGGACAAGAGTCATATAAAGGCATCTTATCAACTTGTGTGTCAGCAGTTTTGCTGACCCCCAACCTTTGAGCTTCCTTTAAATGGATTTACAAGAAATAAACAATATACAGCAATCACTCAAGGTATAAGTTTAAAAATTCCTCAGTTTTGAAGGAAAATCTAATCTAATAGAGAATACATTCAGTGGAGGTTTTTATTAGAGAAATACTCACCTGGAGGAAAAAAGGGGATGAAGGTGACACTTCTTCTCAGCATTTAGTCATTTCATGAATACTGTTTTCAGTTTAGGTTTCCCCAGTTTCTTGAGAGACACCGGAAAGACAGTTCAGTGGAGGGTCACCAAAACAGACCAGAGGGATGGAGAGGTAGCATGTTAAATCAAGGGGAAGGAATTGTTTTAGTTCAGCCTGAAGAAGAGAAGGCTCAAGGATGTAGTTACAGCCTTTCATGGTCCAGGGAAGTGGTTGGTCCAGGGAAGAGATTCTGCCCCTGTACTCAGCGCTGGTGAGGCCACACCTCGAGTACTGTGTCCAGTTCTGGGCCCCTCAGTTCAGGAAGGATGTAGAGGTCCTGGAGCAGGTCCAAAGGAGGGCAACCAGGCCTCAGTTCAGGAAGGATGTAGAGGTCCTGGAGCAGGTCCAAAGGAGGGCAACCAGGCTGGTGAAGGGACTCGAGCACAGACCCTATGAGGAGAGGCTGAGGGAGCTGGGGCTGTTCAGTCTGGAGAAGAGGAGGCTCAGGGGAGACCTCATCACTCTCTACAACTCCCTGAAAGGAAGTTGGAGCCAGGGGGGGGTTGGTCTCTTTTCCCAGGCAACTACCAGCAAGACAAGAGGGCATGGACTTAAGTTGTGCCAGGGGAAGTTTAGGTTGGATATTAGGAAGAAATTCTTTACAGAGAGGGTTATCAGGCATTGGAATGGGCTGCCCAGGGAGGGGGTGGATTCTCCATCCCTGGAGGTTTTTAAGAAGAGACTGGATGTGGCACTCAGTGCCATGGTCTGGTAACTGTGGTGGTCGTGGATCAAGGGTTGGACTTGATGATCTCAGAGCTCCTTTCCAACCCAGATGATTATGTGATTCCGTGATTCTGTAATATAAAAGGTATGTATAGAGGGTGAATATGCTCTCTTTACAAGCATGTACAGTGACAAGAGAACTGGCAATAGGTATAAGTTACTTCTGTGGAAATTTTGATGGGCTATAAGTAAGTAATTTTTTTGCCATAAAAACAATTGAACATTGGAAAAGGCTGCCTTGAGAAGAGCTAGAATTTCCATCACTGCAAACACTTAGGCTTTTGCCAGCAGGACAACCTAATCTGACGGATTGGTTTCAGTTGTACAAGATGATTTTCAGTCGTCCTTTCCAATCTGGACTTTTTAATGATATCTATCAGCACTCTGAAGGAATAAAACTGAATTCTTTGAAAATTAAGAAACAGATACTGTTCTTAACTAGAAAAAGACAAATTAATCACTTAAACCAACATCACCTTATGATTTTCATGTTTGTTTGAAGATGGGTGTACACTACACATCGTGTGTAGTCAGAATAGGGAAAGGTTTAAGAAAGAACAGACGTAAAATGGACATAAGAAAAGTCAAGAGGGATGGAAAAAGATGCAGTTTTCTACTACCATGCAGAAGTCTCAAATGAGAGATAATTGTGCATCTGCACAATTGTGCAGGGAGAGAGAAAAGAGAAAAGGAGAGAGAACAGGGAGGAGAGAATATTACAGAATCACAGAATCATCTAGGTTGGAAAGGACGTCTGAGACCATCAAGTCCAACCCTTAATCCACGAACATGAATTCTCTCTAGACCTACAATAGCTATTTGTAAAAATGGAGATAAATCCATCTTCAATTGTGTTGCCAGATCATGAGCATATTGCTGGGACTGAGAGAATGGAAAGCATTTTATTCACGCCAACTTTGCTAGTTATTTGCAGGACAATGGTTGTTTCGATTGGGGTTTTTTGACAATGTGACATCCTTAAGGGATGTCACACAATTCTCATGGGGGAAAAAATCTTGATATATAACTATCCTATTAATAATTGGCAACGAGTATCTTCTCTGGCCTGGATAAAAGAGCCAGGGTGGTATAAATGACTGAAATTTAATTTCTGATTTTGAAGCAAAGATCCTTTTTCACTTTTTTACAAGGAACATGATCACAGTTTTCAAAGAGATCAATGAATGTGTGTGCCTGTATTCTGAGTGTTCAAAAGGCAGCTTAAGTGGAGTAGCCTAAAAGCCGTAAATACCTTTTTAAGAATTCAGGCCCAGAAATTTATGAGCTTATGAAGATGAATTCATATCTTCAAATTAATTTATCATCAGTTACACTGATATTATTGTGTACATGTCTACTATGTATGTACATACTATTTATTTATATTTAAGAAATTAATTTTGCTATTTTTATCCACTGACATTTTGAGATCATATGCTGGAATGAAATCAGAAGGTATAGATGGATGCATAAGTAGTAGTGCCCACATGCTCCAGTTCTGAGGTATGTAATGGTTTCTCAGCAGACATTTTTCTGCTTAGTTGGGAAGAAACAGGACACCACACATGCATTCCTCATGTTACAGTATGGGTGCAAGACAAGATACTGTATGAGAAGAATCTGAGTTTTAATCCATGTAATCTTGTCTCTGGTAGAGCTGTGCTCCACTCTCAGATCAGATCCAAATCATTCTAGTTCCTGGCTATCCCAAGACCAGGTAGAAACATTCAATGTGATGCAATATTCTCATCTACACATAGAGTTCTACATCAAAAAACATTATTGAAGGCATTCTTTCCAATGTTGACAGTAAGATTGTCCCTTACATGTATTCTAAATACACAACACAGCCTGCTTCTCTTTATAATGTCCTAGGCACTGGTTCAGTAAAGAATTTGTTTTCTACTTGGACAAATTTTTTCTGTATCAAATATAACTTTTACTTATAATTTTCTCTGACATCCAAAGGCAAAATTAAATCTAAAACTGGTGAGCTAGAAAGAGGCACAAAGATTCCTTAATAGATAAGATTATTACATCACTTTACTGCTATGGAAATTGTTAGTATATTATATAGCATATTATGTTATTGTATAACATCTTGAAATAAAACTTATTCAAAATCAAAGATACGTAGAGGGTATCTACTGCTGTAGGATCAGAGTGACCCAGCCCTGGAAGCATTCCTCTCCTCCTATTCTCTATGGGATCTGAAGATGCATCTCCATTTTCACAAATAGCAATTCGAGTTCTAGAGAGACCAAGAGTATCTCGCTGCTGCTACACAGAGAAACTGGTGCCTATACAAAACACAACAAAGACATTGAGGCTTTGTCACCTAACTGCCCTTCCTCAGTTGCTGCTAAGGTGCAGAGACTGAAGACCGATGTTTGAAGTTAAAATAACTCCAACTTTACTTGAAAAATCACATTAAAAACTTAACTGAATTGTTATTCCTACAGAAAATAGAAAAATAAGACCAGATTACTTTAATTTAGGGTCGTCTCATAAATAAAAAATTTAGATCTACAGTTGGATCTCGAAATCACCACTTACAACCAGCACATCAGGGTTATTTAGATCTATACATTATATAACTGAATGGGCTGAATTTGAATACATACAGATAACTAACCATTCTTGAATCCTGTAAGTTAGTCTTGATCAGATTTTTTTTTAGCAAATGGTTCCACATTTTAAAATATGGGGGGAAAAAAGCCTACATACAATTTAGAATTTCCATTGCTTTCCTTACAATTACTGAGGTACTTCACACTAAAATTGTATCATAAAAATATTAGTGAATGTTTAAATCTACAATCTCTATGCCCTGTAATAACTGAGATTTTCAGAATTCTTCAGTAAGAAACTGTCACTTGCAGAACTCTGCCACTGGAGATGAAAATGTAATTTTTAATTCATTTTAGCTAAAACCAATGCTAAACATAAATGAGTTTTGTTCAGTATTGGTTTTATACATACGTTAGTTATCTAAGGTGTTTGACAAAATCTTGATTAGGAGATGCTGAGAAAGATTTGCAGTGTTCTCTTTGCAGAGTAAATTAAATTCACAGAGCTGGTAATTGAAAAGATTGGACAAACTTGTGTAATATTATGTTCTTGACTTAATCAAAAAGAACATTTGATAGTAGTTTAGCACGATTTGCATTTTTAAAAAATCAATTTTTGAACTAGCTACTTGGGTTAGGTAGATATTGCAGAAGTCTCTTTCTCACCTATTGTAAAGTAGCCAAGCACAGCAAGAAGATTTAGGTTAAAATTAAACATAACAAGTGAAGCAATTAATTGACAATTGTTTTCTCTCCTTAGGATTTTTAAGTAGTTAAGTAGTATGTAAAAAATACTAGATTTGTAAAACAAAGTATAAAATATGAAAGTTCCGCTTTTCTTGCATAGTCCTTCTGGAACTGCTCACTGACAGATGGCCTTACTATCACTTCTAAGGCTGATTTTTATTTTTTCTTTTTGACCATGGTGACAAATACTAAGGCCTTTTAAAAACAATAGACATGTAGGTAAAATACACTACTGATTGCATTAATTGCCTGAAAGCCTTGACTAAAGATTTAGAATTTTTACAGAACGGTTGTTGCTCTAAATTGGAAGAAGAGAGAAAAATTCTAGGCATTGATTCATAATGCTTCATACAGCCATGTAATTAGATCTACTGATACTTTAAGATTTTCAATACGTTATTTTGCAACTGGCACATCATTATCTAAATTTAAAGGTATATACAGCTTCTGGCATTCAGCACAAATATTTACAAAGAAAATTATAAGACGGTGGCTGCAAATCCCTTCCCAGTTTGAATTCCATGGTTTGTTTTGTATATTTGGTAACTATTTAAGCATTTAGTTATGAACTATCCAACAAATTACAAAATAGGCTCCACATCAATTTTAACCTCCCTGCAGAAGTCTAACTATACCTGTGAACATAAGAAAAGTCAAGCACAGGCGGAGTTTCAAAAGACCTCAGTCCAGCTCTTCCAGACTTAGCGGGCAACACGAGTCCTCAGGCACTGACTTTATCAGGGAAGGAGACATGTATGAAGGAAACCCACCATTCTCCCTCAGGTAACACAATTTAAAAAAAATACTACAACCTCAGCCAAAGATGTCAGATGACATAATGGTTTTCTTTCTTAGAGGCCCTACAACTGAAATGGGCAAAATAGGTTTTTATCTATAGTTTATACCCGGACCAGTGTGGAGATAAGTTGGAAGACTTGACCAAGAAGCTTGTGGTAGAACAAAGGTTTGTCTGTGCAACAAAGGCCAGTTTTCCCTGGTACTCCTCCAATAAGCCCATCACCAAGATAGCATCTTGGCTTTTAAAACTAACATACTTCTTAAACTGCCACTACTTCTGTTCACACAGGCATATCCAAGAAACCTGCTGTTACCCCTTACCTGTTACCACTTCCACCCATTTGTGGACACAAACAGATGATATATGAGAATAATAAAGATTAACTTGTTGAATTCCATCCAAGAAGCAGTATTAGTGAGGACCTTCAAATATCCCCATCTCTTCCAAGGGGAGACAGATGCCCACACCTATCAAATTAAAACACCTCACTGTGAGATCTCTAGCACAAGGCAGATACCTGAGAGACTCTTTTTCCTCACAGCAGTCAGAAATTTAGGTACTTAACACTGCATGTTAGATAACTAGTATCTCTGACTTCAAAATGGCACTACCTGTCTGTTGATTTCTGGCAGCTACATTATTCCTTATGAAATCAATACTATTTATAGCACCACCCACAGTGATTTGTGCCAACCACAGCTTACAAATTCTTTTACCTGTAGCCCTACTCAACAATTCATCTTCTGAGTGATAAACGTATGGATATTTTTGACATGTATCTTCTAGTTTGAGTTTTTGCTGGTGTTCCAGTGGTGCTTGTAAATATTACTACAGGGAATCTCTCCCTAATCAATAAATCCTGTCAAAATACGGTTATAAAGCACATAATTCATCCATTGCCCTGGATATACAGAGATAGTCCAGCTAATGAGATCATCAGGTCAGGATCCTTAAACTGATAAGGCAGAAAAAATATCTGTCAATCATGACCAAGACATACACCTTGTTTTTCTCCTATCCTGTACTTAAACAATTTTTAGTTGCATCCAAGTGGAGTCACAGTCTGTGAGCTCTCATCTGCTACGTAAGGCAGTGAGTGTCTCTTCATGAGCAAACTCACTAAAATTTTACTAAAGATAAAGAATTATCACCAACAGAGAGGCTAGAAAATGTTGTGGTATATATGTGGTTGCAATTCTACTCATAGGGTTTTCTTGTGGTTAGTGAAAATGAAGATGAATGTTGGCACCCCAAAGACATTTTGTTTCATGCATATATGAGTTCCTATAAAATCTCATTATGTCTTCATCCAGACAGAAGTACAATTAATTATTCTTTCATGCTTATACTTTTTAGTTACCTTCTTCTTGCCTCCAGCATCCTCTCTCTGCATGGTACAGTCACAGACAAGTCTTCAAGGTCAGATAATATAAAAACGTAGTAAATATTATATGTATCTGAAGTATTAAATATTTATTAAACATCTGTCCTCAGTGCCAGAAACGGCTTGACTGTGCACTCTCTATAGGTAATCTGCAGTCAGACTGATCTGAGTGAGTGGATCATTCTGAAGCTTTCCAAAATCCCGCTCACCAGTTACCCAGCTTTGTCTGCACCTTCTCTGCAGGCAAAGAGAAATATGCTTCTTTAAAGATTCCACAGATGTGTGCTCAAGTTAACCTGCATAGATTTGCCCTGGGAACTCTATCAGTCTATTAATGAGACTTGACTGAGAAGCACGGGCATGAGATGCTACCTTGTGAGCTGTGCCTGACTCTGTGGGTTTATGAGAAGCTCAATATGAGCCAGCATGCTTGCAGCCCAGAAAACCAACTGTATCCTGACTGCATCAAAAGCAGCACAAACAGCAGGTCAAGGCAGGTGATTCTCCTATCTCCTCTACTCCTTTGAGACCCCACCTGGAGTACTGTGTCCAGCTCTAGAGCCCCCAACACAGGAAGGACATGGAGGCGTTGGATGATCAGAGGGCTGAAGCACTTCTCTTACAAAGAGACTGAAGAGAAGGCTCTGGGGAGACTTAACAGTGGCCTTTTAGACCCTGATGGAGGTCTACAGGAAAGCTGGGGAGGGACTTTTTGCAAAAGCATGAAGAGATAAGGACAAAAGGTAATGGCTTTAAACTGAAAGATGGTAGATTTAGGTTAGACATGAGGAAGAAATTCTGTACTATGAGGTAGTGAGTGTGGTGAGACAGTGGAACAGGTTGCCCAGAGAGGTGGTGGAAGCTCCATCCCTGGAAGTTTTTAAGGCCAGGCTGGATGGGGCTCAGAGCAACCTGATCTAGTGGGACGTGTCCCTGTCCAAGGCAGGGGGGTTGGAACTAGATGGTCTTAAAGGTCCCTTCCAGCTCTGAAAATTCTATGATTCTATGGTCTCAGAGGTCTTTTCCAACCTCAATAATGCTGTGATTCTCTGATCTTTAAGATTCCAACCCAAACTATTCGATGATTCTATGATTGCCCAGGACTGCAGTGAGTGATTAGGGAGTGACAGGTAATTATTTTCTCTTCAAACAAGCTCCTGAGAAAAGCTTGTTGAGGAAGGAACTTGTTTAGTTGCAAACTACAGGTGACAGCAGCCACCCTGCTCACTGTGCACAGGAGAACAGACACTGACACAGTGAATTCCCAGAGTTTTTCTTCCTGATGACTTCAGTCCAGAGCTGTTTGTCTGAAGTTTTGCTAGTGAAGAATGAAATACTGCTACTAAGGAAAAAACCTATCCATTTTTATGAGTAACTGTAGCTATCCTGACAAAACTATAGGGTTATTATGAACCCTCATTTAATTCTTATTCGTAGTCACATTTGCTAGCAATTTCTTCCTATCATGGTTCTTACTTAAAAGCAGCTGACTGAGATCCAGAAGATCTGTCTCTTTCAGGAACCACGCTTGTTCTGCTGCATTCTTCCTCAACATGCATGCTATCTATAAACTGCAGTTGCAATTGTAATTAATGGGAGCTGTCTGTATAGAAAGTGAATGAGTATAACTGTTAATATTTTTCAGAAACATAGTTTCTACCTGGTTTTCTTTATGGCATCCTGGTTTTCAAGTCTGTGATGTTATAGAAGGCTCTACAGAGAGACAGTGAAATATGATAGACAACACAATGCTGGAACTTATATTGCCTTGGGAATATAAGTAAGTAAGATTTTCCCTTTAATAAAACATATCTTTGCAAAACCAAATCAAACCAAACCAACCAACCAACCAAACAAGCAAAATAATCCCACCCTAAAATAGTTTTAAGGCATTCTTGTACTGGAAATGCTAGGCTTCAAGTTTCATAAAACTGCAAAAGAAACTTCAGTAGTTTTAGAGGTTATTGCAGGTATTTCAGGGGAAGATTCAGCTTTATATTGAACCTGTTCCTGGATTATCTTTAACAGCTATAATTGTTCTGATATTTCATTTTACTCACAGTTATGATACTGGAAGGGGAAGTTGCATCTATAAGAAAACTTACTGAGGTTTCTTTGCAAGAGTTGGAGAGAATAAACAGAGCCACAGCCTGATTAAACTAAGCCTCCTGTGCCCAAAAAAGCAAAAAGTAGGGAGCACAAGTATAACACAGGAAATTCATCCCAGATCTCTTCATAGTCCTGCAAAGTTTGTATGCTACTCACTTTTTACATTTGCCTTTGAAAGTGTCCTCATACTGTCCTGAAGATCCCTACAGGGATCCATATATAATATATATATATATATATATCCTAAAACTGCACATATGCTCATCAGGGCATCAGTGATAACTTAGTGATTTATTCAGAGGGCAGTAAAAAGAGTTGCCCTAAAGGAACCTAGTGCTCATGCTCATGTATTCAAAAAGTCAGTACTCAAACTTAATACTTTATTGAATAGCTAGGCAAACAGACCTAATGAACACCAAAGAAGGCAGTGGCAATGAAAACTTTGGTGAATTGAGTGAGAAGTACATAAGTTAATTTACAGTGGTTGGAGAGAATCACACATCAATATCTTTATATCTTGGTTGCAAATTACTGACTGCCAGCTATTTATTTTATGATTGCGATATTTCAGTTGCTGTTGGCAACTGCTTGTTTCTCAAAATTGCATAGAAGTCTTTACATAAAATATGATATAGCATTATTTTCAAATAATTCCTTCTTTTTCTAGTAATATATTTATTCAAATTTATATAAATATTTCTGTATTTTTGTAACAACATAAGAACTCAATTTTAGCACTAACCTATTTGTCCCTTCTAGCTAGATTATTCTGTTTTAGGAAGAGTTTAAGATTAGCAGAATAACCCTAACACTTAATATTCAAATAGAAAGTATTTCTCCTTTTGCTTTCCCTGTCTTGTATTTATCAAAGAAGCAATATCTTCTGAATAAGCTGGATGAATAATTAAATGGTAGTGTAATGCAACATGGCAACACAATACCAGATCAGCAGAGTCTGTATTTAAATCTACTTTTGTCTTTACCCATTTTTCCTATTAGCTGCACAGTGTGAAGCCTGGGGAATGCCTCCTCCTCTCCCCTTTAGCCAGGAGGCAGCAGGTGCCTATCTCCCATGCCCTGACAGATGAGTAAATTTGGCAGCAGGTATAACAAGCAGTGCATCAAAATCAAATGGTGGTTTATAAGCAAAACAGGTGCTTTTTTCATTTTATTTTCTAAACAGCTCCTCCATCACCACCACTCACTCATCTGCCCTGCTTCTGAGCCCTGCCTTCCCTGTGGCCACTGTAGGTGATCACGCTGTAGGCCAGGGAAGAGTGGGGCTGCTTTTATCATGTCTCGGTGTCTACTTGAGATATCCGCTATCATTGATAAGTTCAATAGCCCAGAAATAAAATGAGAATTGAAAGAGTCAGCCTGCTTACTAGATAATGTGGCAAGCAGTGTAAATCTGATGCAATGTGTTCATCCCTGTCTCGCTCATAGATAACTTATAATAGCCTGGAGTTCCAATATAAAAAGCACATAACTGCAGGGAGGCATGTCAACTTCTCTTACATGGGCTGTCATTCCCTTGGAAACATAATAATTAAGATGTCTGGTGTAACTGCTTCTGTCAGAAATATTTTTAGATTTCAGCCCATTTCAAGAATTTAAGGGGAAAATTATTAAAGGCTGCATGATAAACCAAGGACAGCATTCCTCCTGTCAGGAAAAATACATGCGCAGATATTCACCCAAAATTCCTTATCTATAATGTGAAAACTATATTGTAAAAAAATATATAAATTAGAATAAAATAAAATAATAACAATTGTAAAGATTAATGTTAAGTTGACAAGGAACAAGGGCAGATGAGATTAAATTGAAATGGTTCTTACCGATAGAAGAGAACCCCATCTGTTTAGATATTTTCACAAGTCTGGAAGACCCACCAGCTGCCTCTCCAGCGGCCTATGTATTGGCCAAAGCACGTTGGTTGCTGAAGCTGTAGCTTCAAGAACATGTGCTCTCACAGCTGGAGAATCAGAGGCTTTTATCTGTCTGAGCAGGGGCCACAAGAGATGAAACAAATGCAGTGAGACAGTTGCACAGTATTTAGCATACTGCTAGACTGTCAGAAATAGTTAATTCTCCTATGGATTTAATCAGTGAAATAAGACTCAATTAAACAAGCTGCAACCAGGATTAACAAGTGAGATTAATTTCCCAGTTAAGGAAAGGAATATTTTTCTGCCCAGTTAGGCAGAAACCATTGCGTAGGTTTCCATCTGTGAAGCTATCTAAAAGGAGGTAAGTCTGGATGTGTTGTGTTCCAAGGTTTTTACCTGTAAATATCACCACTAAAAGGCTCCTGAAGGCCTATGTTCTAACATGCATTAAAAGCCAGAGAAGAAAACTGAATGCTAAATATTGAGGAAAGACCTCTCAGCTGCAAGTGCACAAGCATCACCTGCTTGTGAAGGCAATCAGAAGAAGCACTGAACAAGCAAGGATCTTGCAAATTTTTTTATAATCAATGGGACTGTACTATATGAATTGCTATGGGATGTTACTCACAGGGTTTGGTGGGTGGATAGGGCTGAGACCTGGAGTAGCCAGAGAAATAAGTGAGAGAAAGGGAGAACAAAAATAAGAAAAATTAGAAAATAAAAGGTTAAAAAAGGAGAGCAAAACTAGTAATGTTTTCAGATTGAAGAACCCCAACTCCACACCTTTCCATGAAGGTGGACACTGAAGTCCACCTGAAGCTAAGTAGAGCTAAGTGGAACAAAATTATCACTTTCCATTCCTTGCATAAGCAGTGTCATTTATGTACATCATTATAATGTTTGTCCTTGCAAGAGCATATTGTTAACTTATGTTGACCTGAAAATTGTGCTTTTTTTCTGCAAAATTGACGTCTGGTCATTCTCCATCCTGTATTGTTGTGGTTATTTTTCTTTTTCCTCTCATTATTTTTATTGTATGGTGCAGTGCTTGGTCCCTTTCTCAAATTCAGCAAAGTCATTCTGAACCTGAATAGTGTTCTCTGTTGTGTTTGAAGGGTGCCTACTTACATGTAATCTACAAATTTGGTAAGTATACTCCATATTCTGCTGCTCAAGTTACTAATGAGGCTTTAGAGGCACATTGAGATCTGTTGAACTTCATTTTGTGCACCCCTCTGCTTTGATAGCAAACCTTGAAAATTAATTCTGGAGTTTCAAATACTTAAACACAGAGCTTACACTTTTTCCTGGTTTATTGTCTTTCCCTGTTTTGCATATAAGAATCAATCTGAAACAGAGCCAAAAACCTCAACAGGTGTCTGACATCTATTTCTTCTCCCCTTTACAATGAGTTATGTTTCTGTCTTAAAAGGAAAGTTAGTATTTTGCAAGTGACTTTTTTCTTGATGAATGAGTATTGGGTTCTTATCTTCTTCTTGTCTTCTGGATGTTAACAAATATTTTGTTCAACCATGAATTTCAGTATATTTCCAGGAAAGATAGGTGAAGCAGCTTAACCTTTATGCCTTAACTCATTCTTCTTCTCCCTTATGAAAAATAGCTGCTTGCTTTTTTTTTTTTTTTTGTCTTCCACTTTTTTTAGTAGCATTGTCTGTGCAAACTGTTCCAATTTTTAAAAATAATTATTTCAAGTTTTAAGTGGTTAATTTAAAGTTGCTAATACTTTACTTGCATTCACTACTCTAAAGGATTTCTCTATGAAGAAATATATCTTTTATAATTAGCATTATAGGGTTTGGTGAACATAGAAGTGGCACAAAAATTCTCTAACTGAAAAACTTAAAGGGTCTTTTTTATTTTTGTAAGCATGGTGAATCTCTGACTTTTAAAACTTTTTTTTTTTCTTTTTTTCTTTTTTTTTTCAGTGAGTTGTTCTCTGTTAAAGATTCACAAGAACAGTAACAGGTTACAAGTACCAGGAACATAAGTGCTTTGTTTCCTTTGATTGAAGTTTGGTGACATGTAGAAATGAGTTTATCAAAAAATCGCGGTTTTTAACTTTGGTATATATATACACTGTTAAGAAAGCAAGCAGCTCTTCACTGCTTAAGGAACTACACTTTGTGGAAGATTGAAACAAAACAGATGCAGGTAGATGCTGCTGCTGTCCATGCTGTGTTTCTGTATTTCTTGTAAATGTGAATTCATGACTTTGAAAATACTGATGAAGTATCCCACCTTAGAGCAGGCCACAGTCATGCCAAAATGTAGAATAATTGTGACAAGCTTTTACATGTTAGTCCTCACTAGCAGAGGACAGATAACTGTGATACGCTTAAGCCAATTAGCAACATGTACCAGATAGTATAAAGAAATGCTTAGGAAAGAAATACTTGACAATACTTCATAAGTCTGATGCTTTCTTCTTAGTTGATCCTGAAAATATTCATCTTAGGGTATTTAGAGAACTGACTGAAGCAACTTCAAAACTATTAACAGTTATCATAAATAATCCAGGAAAACACCAGAATGTTTTGTATTTCAAATATCAATGTCACAAGACATCTATAGATAAAGCAGAAAAGAAACTGTCTGTATGAATGGTCTAATATTTTATCCTGTCATCAGAAGGAAACCTTGCAGAAGAGGGTGATCTATATGTTCAGAATACTGAAAAATGTGTTAACTTTTAAACTGTTGGCCCTGAAGTCTGGATCAGTCCCTTCAGGGTTATGGAGCCCTATGAAATTGCATCTGGACACAAAGATCCACTCATACAAATTTTTATTAAAAGTAACCTGAAATGCCTCTAGGGACTGGAGACCTTTGGATGAGATCATGGTAAAAATTTTCTCCTACAGTCTGGGCTTCAAAGAGCTCTCCATCTTACTATACAGAAGAGGAAAGAATTTTACTAAGCGGACACCGAATTTTATCCAATTTATATAATTTTATGTAACATGGGAGTCATGAATCTCCATAATTAAAAAATTCCTTTCAAAGTGACTGACATACTCAGTTTATTTTTGTCTTCAATCTCTCCCTCCATGGAATGTTTTTTGATTTAACCTTCTGTACTCCCATCTGCCTTTATATTATTATTCCAACTGAAAAATTCAATTCTCTGAGCTGCCCATAAATAAATATTTTGTAGGTTGTATTTTGCAGCTGCCACAAGCTGCTGAACAACAGAGACTAACCTTGTAGCTGTAATAATTCCATCTTAACTATCTTGCAGTTAAATTGTTCAGTTTTAACTGCTGGAAGGAATTCCCCAGACTTTGCAATTTAAAGCTAAATGTGCACTAAATTATATTTATCCAAAGTTTTGTTGCAACCATAATTCTGCCACACTGTTTTCTTACAGTTCATGAGCTTGCTTAGTTTGTTATTGATCTGACCTTGCCACTTCAAGTTCATGTCCAAAAATTACCACAGTATCATTTTTTCTCCCCTATGAATCCTCTTAGATACATCAGAGATCCCTGTTCCTGTGAATAATAAATTAATCATTTAAGACTCAGTTTCTTAATCTGTTGCATTCACTATTTTCACAATTACTTAGATGAAAAATTAAGGTGCTAACCATCTTGCAGGAATGAACATGCCAGCTTTGACTTTTTAAAACACTTATTCTTAAAACAAAAATAAAAGAAAAAACAAAACAAAACAAAAACCCCTAGATCAAATTCAAAGTAATAATTGAAAGTGAAAGCCATGGGCATACAGATATTAATTTTAAAATCCTTTCTTCCTGACCCTGGTGGATTAAGCCTGTAGTTGCAGTTTAACACAAAACCAAGTCAGTTTCACATAGAGATAAATTTCATTTTCACCATCTCAACAGTAAAACATTAAGTTATGCAAGGACAGCACCTGCCATGTAAGCAATTTTCTACTCATTTATTTCCTTGAGGAAATGAAATTTATTATAAAGCGTATTTTTAAAATCTCCTCTCTATATATATCTTAGAATTCTCCAGTTTTATGCAACACAATCACCTGTATAATATATTCCAATAGTAAGGCCTTTCTTTGTTCTATGTGCAGAATATTAATCTGCTTGATGAGACTGTGGTATCTTTCTCCAGTCATATTCTAGGTATACTGTGCTTCCAAATGCCCTAAAATTTGCTTAGTGTTTACCTTCCTCAAATACCCCTATTGCTACAGGTAAACACTAATCAAAGGTATTAGGTCATTCCTTACACTAACCAGGGAAAACCTTCCTGATGCGTAAGAAGAAAGGAGCATTGAGCAGCTGATATTAGAATTAAGTAGAATCACTTTGCCTTAAATGTGTTCTCTCATATATCTTTAGAATCAGGAAGGAAAGGAATTTTTATAATAAGGATAACAATATAATATTTTTATTGACTTAGTTGCATATTTTTCTTTTGATAGAATGAAAAATAATAGCACTTTCAAAGGTTTAGCCAAAATTATACATTCAGTTATAGGTAAAGAAAGCATTACATTCATTCCTGCAAAATTTGCAGGGATACATTGTTAAAAAAGGCCTACCAGTATTTTGGGTAAGCTGATTTTCATCTCTCTTTGAGCAAAAAGCACTGTAATGTTAATGCTTTACCTAGTTCAATTTAAGATGTCCCAGGCAATAAGACACTCCCTATGTCTCCTTGAGAGTTTAGCAAGTTGAGTTGCTACAACATCATGCTTCACAATCAGCCTGTATTCTAACTTTCTAAATCATGCAAATTTGTATTTGCTCAGCTAATGTGCGGTTACAGAAAGTACAGACACTTATTTGCATTTCAGAGCTAACAAAAAATCACAAAGTTCAAATTTTAATTTTTACTTAGTCCCACTGGTAACCACAAAGAGAATAATAGAGGAAACAGTGTTTTGTCCCTATTAAAATCAAATAATGTTAGAGAGACAGATAGGTAGGTAAGTGGATAGATAGACAGACAGTCAGACAGATGATGTGGCACTCACAAGAGAAAATCAAGTCACCACTATAGTGATGATATCATTAAGGGCAATAGTTTCAAGTGTGAGATAAACTGCTGTGAGACCAGCAGATGCATTGTCAATAAATCTTCAAAAGCCTGAGCAGTTTTTCTGTCAGTGTTTCCCACTTTCCTATTTGGATCGATTTCTCCCACCTGCAGAACTCTCTCTCTGATAAATTTCATTACTTAAATTCAACAAAGGAGTACCAATTTGTCTATTTTGAGCAGATGAATTTGCTAGTATACATTTTCATTATGACAGTAAATAGAAACACTGAAAAGGCAGGTGCTAGACACGTGTCGTTTTTACATAATGAATTCTTGCTTTATTTTTCTGAATGTTTTGGATGTTTTGGAAAATGAATATAATTATTCTCAAGTTCAGTGAAAGAGCTGGAATAAACCTATCTTTTCAGAACTAATTGGTATTCGAGTTCATTATTACTAGCTTTGTCAAACAGATCTATTCTGATTATTTTGCTTTATTAGTACTGTCACTCCTTTTCAATTTTAACACTGTGTTTAAATCAACCTGTCTCTAGTAATTTACATGCATTACACAATTAAAGAGGTAGCAATTAGAGTAGCCTGAGCATCAAATGCAACTCTTGGTGGAACTGTGGATCTGTACACTTAGTTCATTAGGTGATTATCACCGTGACTATAATGACAAATGAACATAAAATTTAAAGGATTTTTTATATACTTAATGATTGCTACGTTAAAAGTAGCTTTAAAAAAAAGGCAAACACAGTGTTTTGAATAAGAGCCATACCCATTTGTATCTTCTTTAATAATAGAAAATGCTGTAAGAAAATAGCTCAGTTCAGTTAAGTCACTTTTAAGTCCATCAAATTTTCTGATCCTCCTATGAATTATTTAGACAATATATATTCAGTTGTGTACACAGCACGTATATTTTCCTCCACTACATCATTATGTTGGATTGAATTTTTTCACTGGGAAATCTAGTTGACTGCCTAAGAGTATACATATTAGCAAGGACTTTCAAGTTCTTGTTTTCTATGAGTATTTCTGAAACCTCTGGTGCAGCATGCTTTAAGCATATAGCAGACATGTGACCAAGAAAACAAATATATTCAGCTTGTTTCAAGACAGTGATAGTCAAGAGCTCTCAACTCTGCCCTCCCTATCCCACTGCTTCAGTTTCCCCCTCAAGGATGCCAAAGAGAAACACCCCTTCCTTAAGACAAGACAGAGCACACAAGGGTTACTCCTGTGCTTAAAGCACACTTAACATGGCACACAGCCCTCTCTGACTGCTTTTCAATAAGCTGCCTATGTGTGACAGGGAGAGCATAGCTATGCATTTATTTTTTTAAAAAAGCATGCTGCAGAACCAGAACTAATTAATGAGTGTGAGAAGTTTCGCACACTCACTTGTAGTAGGATCCACACATTTTTGAGGCTATATTTGACCTAAGGAACAGATTTAACTGGACATTGTAGATAACCAGCAACATGGACAGAGATACTACGACTGAGATATGTCTCTTCTTTCCTCCTGAGGATTTTTCCCTTTTCTTTCCTTTTCCTGTTTTTCCTTTTTCACAAAAAGCAATCTCGTACAGAATCAAGACACTGAGCAGGGTTTGGGATGGATGCGGGGCCAGTAGCAGCTGTGTTGCTGTTAGAAGTATTCACACAGGTCAGTAAATATTCCTGATTCAGTTGACTGGGAATTCACACAGCATTGCCACAGATGCCTGGGTACAGGAGGCAGTACTGTTATAAACCCACCAGCTCTGCTGGAAAATCTATCACTCAGGCATATTCCTCATTTTTCCTGGCCTATTTTCCACCATACTGTACCTACAAACACAAGGAAGATAACTGCACATAACTCTTTGGACACTCTAAGCAAGCTTTTCTGAGGAAATAAGCAACCCTTGAAGCATTAATGCTACCCGCCTATTAGGTTACAAGCCTTGCAGGAGAATTCATAGTCTTGACTCTTGCTATGGACACATAGCATGAGATTCAGCTCATCTGATTTTATGTAGCTGAATACCTAATGTAGCTGATTTGGTTACCATTAATTCTTTTTGTAAATGATAAACAGTTTTTTCCAGATGGACATAGCTATGATTTATTTCTCTCGGTGTTTACTGTGCATTTCAATTAATCCCACAACAAGTGTCCACGTTAGAAGAGCACAGGCTGAAATGCATGATTTCCCAAGGCCAAACACATCTCCTCTTACCTTGGTACTGTTTTCTATTAGTGTATCAGAAATTTGGTAACGGGGCGGGATGGGGGGTCAAGCTGCTGAAAACTCCCCTGGCTCCAATTCCAGACCTTCCTGTTGCCAAGCCCAAACAGGTGAGGGAAGCTGGATGAGCCTCTATGAATAACATATTCAAGAAAGGGGAAATGAAACTGAAAAAAAGACCTGCAGGGCAGAGAAGAGGGGGGAAGTGAGAGCAATGCCAAAGCAGTGAAGGAGGAGGTGGAAGAGTAGAGGTTCTCCTCAGCCTGTGGAGAGATGGCAGCTGTCCCCCTGCAGCACTGTGGAACAGCCTGTGAAGGGTGAAGGACCACCATGGAGGAGCCCGTGTCAGAGGAGGTGACTGCTCCCGCAGCAGCCGTGACTCTGTGTGCAGCCCAGGCGGGAGCAGTCTGTGCCTGAGGGACTGCACCTGTGGGAGGGACTCGTGTCCCAGGGGTTCCTGAAGGACTCTCCCGGGAGAGGGACCCCGCCTTGGAGCAGGGGAAGAACGTGAGGAGTCCTCCCCCTGAGGAGGAAGGAGCGGCAGAAACACCGTGTGGGGAACTGACCCTGAACCCCCCCTGCCCCAGCAGGGAAGGGATCTGGGACCAGGGAGAAGGGAGGGGTGTGGGGAGAAGGTATCAAGATCTGGTCATATTTTCTCTTTCTCCTGTTCTGATAATTTTTTTTTTTTTCTTGTTTTCCAAGCAAGGGCTGAGTCTGTCTGTTTTGACAGTGACTGTAACTGGAGATTAAAAGTTGCCCTTGTCCTTGTCTCGATTAACGAGTTTTTAGTTGGATTTTCTCCTCTCTGTCTCACAGTGGAAGGTGGGGGTGAGTGAGTGGATGCCTGATTGTTACCATCTGGGCATAAACCCTGACAGGTACTCACCAAAGATGAATACTAAAGTGGAAGTGCTGTCAAAGAAAGAGGCAGGCATCACTGCACTTTATGTCTTTGGAGGAGATCAAAGCCAAGAAATGTCTTCCCAGTATAGCAAGTAGGGTTTAGATGTGAACTAGATGCTAAACTGCTCAGCCCTATGAACATTGATGTGTTTTTGTGTAGGCCCATGGGGTGAAGATCCTCATGGGACAAGACCAGTGATTGTCTGTATCCTAATTTTAGCCAGAACACAAACTACTTTTCATTTAGCAAGTGAAATAAGCAAGAGCAGAAGTATGTTCCAGCGACAAAGATCATGCTAAAAACTGACCATCTGTGGTGTTTATCTGCAGCCCAGGGTGGGTTTTGCAGTCCTCAGTGAACTATGACTGGCTCAGCGATGCTTTCATCTTTATCAAAGTTGAGCCATACACCAGTTAAAATGTGACCCTGTGTAGGCTAACCCTGCCTCTAATTCTGATTAGTTTTCCCTTGTGTATACGGCCTTCACTCTCTCACAGAAGTACATAATCTGGCCCCACATCTTAACACCTGATTTAAAAATCATCTACTTTCTGAAGAGCAGGATGAAAATAAACCAATCCATTACTGAGACTAGCTCATTCTCTTTCCTGAACCAAAGATAATTAGCCAAATTCAGGCATTCTAATTTAAGAGCCAGGAATACAAAGTAATCCCTAAAATACATTAATGCCTGCTTACTGAAGTGTCATGGACCTGTTTACTTAATTCACTGTATCCATCAGCTTTGTTTTGTTATAGGCACTTAACAAAGAGCAGAGCTCATCTTGCCTTGACTGAGGTTGCAGTTTGCCCTCAGTCTGGGCCCAGTAGAACATCAGAACTTCTGGCAGGTGGTACTTAAACAGCAGTTCTTCTGTTTCCCTGAAATTGGTAGTTCTTGTAAAGCTACCTGTCTGAGCTTGGAAAAACAGAGTGGAAGTAACATTCACTTGTGCAATTCTAATAGCATCACGAAACATCATACACAAAACCCCACCTCCACCCACAAAAACCCCCACATCACCCTATTTTATCAGACCCATAGGGGAGTGAAAACTATCCACACTTGCAAATTTAGACATATTTCATATTGTGTTTTACAACACTGGGTTAATTTAAAATAATAAGTTTCTCTTGCATTAGAAAATGGCTGGTATTATGTGGACAATCTATAGAATTTTCATCAATAATGGCTGACTAGAAAGCGGTATGAAAGACAAAATGATCAACAGATTCATTTGTAGACAAAGCATACTGTTTTGTATTAATAATAAGCACTTTCACACTGAGGGTAGTATTAATGAGAATCTTATTGATTTAGTCAAACTTCCTTAGTTTTTCTGTAATGCATATTGAATTGGATTTAAAACTCACTGGCTTATTGATAAATATTTTTCATAGAAATAAAAACACGTTCTGTAAAATAGGCTTTTCTACATAAAATGATTTTTGCTTTGCTTGTAGGGTGTACATATCTTTTAAATTACAATGTTTGTATTAATGCATAAATTTGTAACTGCTTCATTTTACAGCTGCTGTCCACTTCACAGAGGGTGTAATTGTCCAAGCTGCCATCAATAACAATTAAACAACAACTACCAAAAAGAATCCATCACAAGAAAGAAAATGGTGTATACAAGTTCATCTAGCAGAGAAGCACCTCTTCAGCTCAGCAATAGGAAAGCCTGTGTCATATTCACCACTGGAAATAATCCAGTGGAGATAGAAAAATTCCATGTAAGCAAACAGAATTAAATAACATACCACTTATATTAGGATAATTTGGAAAATGATGTACCCAGAACAGGTGAACAAGAAATTTTTTGTTGTTTTGCTCTGTTGTTTTTTGGGGTTTTTTTTTTTTGCTTTTTGTGGGTTTTGGTTTTGGTTTTTTGTGTTTGTTTAATTTAAAACATACATCCAGAACACTAGCCAGAGTACTGTGAAGTCAATTCATAGGAGGTCACAAAAACTAGCAAGATGGTTTATATTATCAAAAATCACCACTTCAAATATACAAACATATGGAAAAATGTTCTCCTAAAAATTAAACTATTCAGTTCACACTAAAGCTGATGCCAGCATACAGCCCATGGGTTCCACAGTACCAAACCAATCTGTTTTTCTGGCAGTGTGCAAGAACAGGATACCAACGTGCCTTGCATGTGAATCAGTATGTTCCAATAATAGGTGAGTGGCTTTGGTTTATGATTTTCCTCTCCACCACACGACCACTGTCATCAAGAGAAATCAGAAAACTGTGGGCAAAGGGTCACAAAAGCATTTCTGTCCAGGAATTTGTTTCTGCAAATAAGGAGTACAAGTGTGCATTTATATTTTTCTTCAATCTGTGCTATGTAGTTGGTACTAAATCAGCCTTCAGTTGCATCCTCGGTCACTGAAGTCTGCATGTTTATGTAGAAGTAAAATTGAGTACTATTTCTGGTTTGCTCATTCTGAGATATATTGTTCACTTGTTTACCTGTAAACACACATTCTTAAGTTTGCTTAGTCTCCCGACAATGCTTCCTTTCCTGTAGGCCATTTCAAGCACAATATACTGTAAAATACACTGCCAATATTTTTAAGCACTTAAAAGAACTGAAATCCATCTGGATCTTTATGGTCTTATCCACAGTCACTACTAGTCTATAGTGATAGAAAAATGCATTCTCACAAAAGGCTCAAAAATTTTCAGATTATTCCATCATTTTTTATTAACAGCTGTATCACCTTGGCACTCAGGAGAAACACTTTTAAAAGAAAGCAATGAAAAACAAATTAATTCCCTCTTCTCTGTTTTTCAGGATCCCTGATTATATCTAAATGCATACGATAGACAGCAGTGCATCGCAACAGCAACTGATCTTTGGTGCTAAGCATGGTGCCCTAGAGTGGTGCTGAGGAGCTAACATCAAAACAATGAGCATTTTGAGGTGCATGTGGCTACTTTGGGTGAGGCCTAACTAGATCTTGTGGACAGAATGCCTACCAGTCCATTAGCAGTTTTTCACCAGCAGATGTAAGGCCATGATGCCTAATGGAGTCATCCTCCCAGTTGATTTGTGAACTCCATAGTGCAAAGTGTAATGAGTGGGGAAAATGGGAAAACTTCCTTCCAAAGTCTGCTTCTGATCTGAACTAAAACGCTGATGCATGTTTGCACATACCTACTTATGTACCCAAGTAACACTTACACCAACTAAATCTCAACTTGTTTTTTAACACCTAATAGCTCTTGAGACACAAGTTTGAAAATATGTGGAACTTCAGAGATGTCAGTGAGAAAACAGTATCCTCTAAGACTTTTTTTGGCAGATTTATATATGAATGCTAGTCTATTTTTTCTGTTCTGCAGGTCACCCAAAAACCTAAATCTTACTACGGTATCCACAAGAGTCATCATGAATGCTTTGTACAATTGGATTGGCTGCTGCTCAGCTTCAGTGAGCAGGCAGGCATGTTGAATCTATAACTTTACTAGATCAGAAAGATAATAAATAAGTACTTGTATATTAATATAAATTAGTTACTATCAAACCCTCTGCTCACACAATAAACACCTGATCAAAATTTCTTGTTGAAAGGAGTCAAGAGAGTAAAGTAGCAAATTTCCTTAGCATCTGTTCTGATAGAGATTGGGTGATGGTTCACGGGCAGGAGTCAGTATTCTCAATCATGTTGGTGAAGCTATGGGAATAATCACTATGGACAGGAGTGTTTCTGGGAAAATAGGGATCCAGATTAGCAAATTTTCTGTGAATCATTAAGGGATAGGGCATGAAATTATATTAAGCCATGGCAACAAAGGGCTTCCAATTATTTATGAAAAAAGTCAACCGAGACAAACTGCTATAGCATTCATTAAACTAATGAGGGGAAGCACCTTGAATTGCAGTTTGAATATAATATCCTGAGGTCAAATGAAATTCGATGCAGCTCTGGTTTGGTCTCTCTGCTGAGAACTATGACACTGTTTAAGTTTTAAAACTTAAGTTTTATAAAAATATCAGTAGCAGATGTGATTGTGTTTCTTTTAGAGAACAAAATGGAGAACATACATTAAAAAAAAAACAAAACAGTGCCTCTAGGCCAGTTGTAACCTGAAGTGCTAGATTTCTATACAAATAGAAGTATCAAGTGAAATAATTTTGGTTGATAATAATATTTTTGAGGAAGGAAAGATGGAAAAAATGGGAAGGATGAAAAGTGAGAAAAGAAAGGAGGGTAGTAGGGAGGCAGCACAAGAAGTAAAATCAACTGCAGCATATGAAGTAAGCCCTGGCAGAATTGACCTAGGTTTGTATCTGTCCCACAGCACAAGCACAGCAATACCACCAGCCTCTTCAGCCTGACAATAGCCTAGTGCTTTCAAGAGTCAGCCTGAAATTCCTTGCAGACTTGATGTTCCCATCTTTCAAGAATTCAGGATGCTCCTATCTCAATATAGATTGCTAGAAAAATACCTCAGAGATCTACCAGAATATAGGCCATGTCCTTTCCAGTATGCAGATGTTGCTGTATGTTCAGCATGCTCCAAGACTGGGGATCTTCAAGACTCCTGGTCTCATCCCTTCAAACTTTCATCCCATCCAACCATTTTACACCTCCCCCCCCCACTGAAGCATGGGGATCTCTCAGATCCACCAACTGATCTTCTCCATAATACTCTCTCCTTCCTGACCAAATTCAATTGAATTACTTTGGTAATAAGGTTGCCAGTCTGCTTAATAAAGGAGTGGCTCTTTAAAGGTGGCAGAATATCCAAGGAGGAAATAATTTCTAGGAGGGCAAGATGAGCTTTTACAAGATGAGCTGTTGCCCAAGGAAGTTGTGGCTGCAGCCCCTCTCGCCCTCCCAGAAGTGTTCAAGGCCAGGTTGGATGGGGCTTTGAGCAACCTGGTGTAGGGGGAGGTGTCCCTGCCCATGCAGCAGGGTTGGAACTAGATGATCTTTAAGGTCCCTTCCAACCCAAACCATGCTATGATTCTATGATTCTAATATCTGCTCAATGGCCTTATATGACATCCTTGCTACAATCCAGCCATAGACAGGACTTTCAAAGCTAGAACAGTGGTCATGTGATTCTCAAGTCTTTGTCTTATTGTCAACTTTGAAAAATAAATTATCAAGTCAGAATCATAAAATATGTATTGGGTTTGTGCAAAATCTGGCATACAATGTTCACAAGTTGGGGATCTTAATACAATACATCCCATATGAGAATTACAAGCCCAGAAGCCCTGCTTCATATATGGTATATATAGTCAAAAGTTAAGTAAGTAGGCAACTTCCTCACAGCTTGCAACTGATAAATCAGGAAGTTTTTTAATACCAGAAAGTAGTCATGAGTGACACAAGTTCCAATAACAAGGCCAGAGTTTGGTCTAGACAAAATTAGACACAGAGTTACAAACGATTTTACTCAATGGTAACATTATAAGCATTGGAATGAAAATAACAGGAGGGAAACAGATTTAGAAAAAGGTGAATTTTCCATGGGTTACTGCTTTTCAAAAAATAAAATAAAATTGAAGAAAACATGCTCAAGTTCCAATCAAAATTATATTCTTGTTATTGAAATCAGCCGCTTCTATTTTGCAGCTTAAGCTGTCTAGGACATGAGACCAAGCATGTTAGTAGCCCGTTTTGCATTTTAAAACCTTTGCACCCACAGAACAAGAAATTGATAATAAAACCTGGGCAATCTTGGAGTAGGAGTTTGCTGAAACTTTACACATCAGCTCTGAAATCAACCAGCCTTCTGTCTACCAATCAGCTGTAGTACTGGGATCCCAGACAACAGGGTTTTTTTATTCAGCCCCATGTTGCAATCACATCCAATTTTCTAAAACTAACAAACCTGTTATTATTTCAGACAAGAGAGAAGGAGACGAGATAATTAAATTTTTACAACTACTGCAAAAGCAAAGTAACCCTCCTGGATTTATTTGAGGTGCCTAAAAGAATTTATTCTAGCACCACACCTTTGCATCTCTCAAAATTTTGTTGAGCCACTGAAGATGAGGCACTTTAACAGAAGTTTGAAATTGATGTATGTGCTTTATCTGTTATATATGATATACATAACCATTTGAAATTTTAACATTAAACACATTGTAAATATTTGTTCTACACCTAAGCACCACATAAGGAATATTTCTGCAAAGAACGTGCCATCACAAGGGATTAAAGGTTTTTGAAGTTGGAAAATACTGGAAATGGAGAACACAAAAGAGCGGGTTTTTTTCCATGATGGGTCATACCATTCACCAGCCAAGTCTGGTGTCCCATGTCTGTCCCATGTCATATACCTCACTAGATTAAAGTCCTCCAATACACCTGTTTTGTTGCTGATTTTTTAAATTTGTAACTTAAAAAAGACACATTCCCCTCAGATGGTCAAAATAAATAAACCTTGACAAATTAGATTAGATTATTTCTGCTTCTTCCTGAATAATAAAACTATCTCACAAGATTATCCATGCACAATGTCAATTCAGGGATGATATTTGGACCAGTTTCACTACTGATGTAGATTTCTGATCTCAACATATTACGGAACTTTTAGATTTGAAACTGAGTTTGTCCCTTAAGCCTTTGATTTTCCTCTTCATGAGCTCACAGTAATAATCTGACCATGCTTTAAATTATTCAGTTATAATTTTCAAGTAAATAGCATCTTTCATGCATTTGCTAGTATCACAGAAAGAATAAAATAGAGTGTGCTATAGCTGAACTATGGTCCAGTGTGCTTAGACAGAGTTGCTTGAAAGAGGACAAAATAGTTTTAAACATTAATATAACTACAAGCTACTGATTGATAGGATCAGTATTGCAGAAAAAAAACATACTAAATTGGATTATGCTCCAAAAAGAAATGAAGGGGAAAAATAAACACTTTCCAAAGAAGAGGACAAACAGAGAACAAAAGAAAATGCGCTCTTGTTTTCCAGAAAACATGATTTTTTACAAAGACTGGAAAAAAAAAATGTTTGAAAAGAAAAAAAAAGCCCACACCAGAATTATTTGACCAAATCCCTTTAAGTGCCCGAGGTACTGCTACAACTTAGATTATGATCTCAAATATTCCTGCCGGAGTGGCTGTCCTTCACATTCTGTGTTTGCAGTCCTCAATCATTTGCTGGAGGGGAGAGCTGCTACAAATGCAAGGACAAGACTGAAAGTCTAGGGCTTGGATACATTTTTTATTTCTTCGCATTTTCAGTAGTCAAAAAAGAAAACCCCTCATCCATCACTTTGATAGGAGTCCACAGGGCAACCATTTATTCTATTCTGAACAGGATCTGATGAGTTCAGATCTTTATTTATGTTCTTTCAGTGCTGAGATGTTACATTTTCTTGGCTGTTATCTAAGCATTACTATTTATTATTAGTCTGCAATGGAGATCCTGTTGTAATAAACTGTGATACACTGACATATTTCTTGTTTGCTGCTTATATTAGATTTATTGCAATTACTCTTGAAAGAGATAGTGTAATTTACTGAAATCTCATTGTTGGAAAGGGAACTCCTTCAGTAGTCTCTCACTGAATTTTCTATAAAGCTGTGCTAAGATCATTTATTCCAAGAACTTGAATGATTGCCAGTCAGCCTAAGACTTATGCTTTACATAATAGAAAATTTTAATTAAAAAATGAGCAGTAAATTCATGATAGATTTATTTCATATCAATAGGTTTAGGGTTTTTTTTTTAAAGATGTGTTAAAATGAAATTCTGAAAAAGAAAATGAGGAAAAGGCTTTAAATAAGCCTTTCTTGTGAAATAAGGCTATCTGTTGAGATGCCTGGTTTCCAGAGAAGTGAGGTTTTTGAGGTTTTCTTTGTGAGGTTTGGCTGGTTATTGGATTACTCAGTGGGAATTTCAGACATGAGTTCCTGTCCTAAGTCTTCATTAGGTCTGCTGAGCCCATCTTAAATTCCTGTTATTAAGTCTGCTGAGGACAGTAGGGGATCTCAGACTAAGATCTGAAAGCTCAAGGAAAATGGCAGGATCAACACCAGGAGGCAGAAGGGTTTGAGCGTTTGCAGCCAACCTGAAGAACAGGCCTCTTCCTGCAGGCCTGGTGCAGGCTCCAGTGCTGTTCTGATTGAGCACCAGGATAATTTCCAGCATGCTACCAGCACAGATTCCAGGCAAGGCCCAGGAACAGTCAACCCCTGGAACCAAATGACTGTGTGGGATGGAAGAGGCCATCCAGTTCTGGTGTCCAGAATTTAGTCCTAGGAACACAAGATACGGATGGCACTTACCCCTAGAGCCAGAGGGGTCCCTTTACTTTTCCATAGATGGATAGAGGCTGTAGTCTCCAAGAGCTACTACAACCCCCTTCCCAGCTCATCTGGGTCTCCCAGCTACTCCTGACTCTCCCAGTGAATCTCATGAAATTCCCCCACTGGAGAAGCTTGCATATAGGAATTATTTGAAACTCTTCAGTATTTAACAATTTAAACCCCCAAGCTGGGCCTTGACCGGACAGCCCCTTAGCTGCACCACCGAACAGTTTACTACATACCACCTAAACCATTCTGTAAATCATATTAAATAGATTATTAGCCTTCAATATTACTACTCAAAATTACTCAGTGTTTGAAATATTTAGCACCTTAAGATAGAAGTTCTCACTTTCTTGTTTATTGCCTTCTGTGTTCACCACCACCACCACCAAAAAAAATCGACAGATTTAAATACAAGTTTCAAAGAGAATGCAGTCGACAAATAAAATGAGACTAAAAATACTGTTTTATTATATTGCCAAGGTTCTTCAAATATTGCCAAGGCAGCACCTTACAGAGGTCAGTGCAGCTGTATGCTGTATGAATATGCTGACACTTCTCTCCATAGACTGCTTCTTTTCCCAGATTGGGCTTTTGGAAAAATATTGCAAGAGTTATTGTCATTAAAAAAGGTGTTTGGTAAATTAAAAGTGTTTCAGATCATAATGATCATACAGACACATTGCAGCGATCTAAGTAGTTTTGTTCAGCAATATCCATTGCTGTTGTGTTGTTCATATAGTTGATGTTACACCTGGGATGAATTTGGCTGCTACTTCCTAGAAATACCATTTGACATCTTATTGATAGTAATCAAGTGAGTATCTCATTATATTACCCCCTAGATTCTTAACAATAGGAGAGAATAGCCACCAGGGAAGGAGGAAAAGGCTAATCCATAAATTTCTCATTAGCTGAAAGAGAGAAACATTCGCTTGAATAATTGAATATGTTTAGCATTACAGACTGCAGTTAATCATGTTTACTTACCTTTACTTTTCCAATATTCACAGAACAACACTGCATGGGTCTTAAAAAAACATTGACGACTATCAATATGCAAGCTGACTATTCAAAAGTACATTTAAAAATGAGATTTTTAAAGCAATGAGAGAATACCTGTATTCATAGTGATAATAAAAACAATTAACTTTGCATATAACACCACTACTTTAAGGATCAATAATAAGCAAAATGGAGAAATCAACTAAAGTGAATAATTCACAACAAATAATTTACTCAATTAATTTGCTCTAATTTTCTGCTTAGGAATTTCCTCTTTTTAATTCACTCAATTATTATTTTTTATTTTATTTTTTTTACATAGACTATTAGATTTACCAAAATGCAAAATCCATTCTTCATTTTTACTGTATTATAAACTATTCAGAATATAATCAAAAGCATTTAATAAGATAAATCCAGCGCATAATAGGAAATTGTTTGTGCAATGTGAACAGCTTGGAAACAGAAGAGACGAGGGTAATCCTAGCATCATAAAATTTTAGAAAACTTTTTTTAATATCTCACCTTCTTCCTTACTGCAAGTTATGACCATCTGCTCTTGTCCTTTTCAGCATGCATAGGGAGAAGAAGTTGTTCTTTTGCTCTTTATGAAATAAATTATTTCAAGACTGAATTTCTCTTTTCAGTCCTACAGCTGACACAAGCTTTCCTTCAAGACATTATTTTCTAGGTTTTCTGGGTTTTTAAACTTTGTCAATGCTCCTCTGTTTGAAAATGCATTTCCCACACTAGCTTACATCTTCTTGCACGTTCCATGTTCATGCTGGGAGGAGCATACAGTGCTCCTGCTTTCTACATCCCACTCTGGCATTTTTCTTCCCACATCAATACAGAGCTGATTGGCATTCTTTCCACGACAGAGCGTGGAGAACTGTTACCAACTCTGTTTCTCAACCTGCATTTGTGCATTAACACTCATCATCACCAAAATCTACCTCTTAAAGTCCGTATCTCCTATATTACAAGATTAGCTGAGATTCTATTCCTACCCGCCAGCTTTCTTACTCTCTCATCCAACTGATGGTGTAACCAAATTATAGTAATCAACATTTCACCTGAAATTAATAAAATGCATCAAATACTCCTAGATCCAAGAAAAACATACATGCAGCTGAATTCAACATATTCTTTCAGTTTCACATGTGCATGAGAAGTCATTTTTACTCTTAATTTTATTTTTAATCCCTCAGTTCCTATGTTATCTCATATTTGGCCTACTAATCTATCATAAAGCATCCTTTGGAAGAACTGGAGCTAAGTTAATGCAATGGAAATGTTCATCTCAATTTAGGTATTAAATCTGTTTTTCTTGTACTGTTTTTGGCAATTTCCCATCAGAAAAATAAAAGAGAAACTTAAACTGTTGAAATACCAGTTGCAAACCTAGAATTCCGTAGGCATTTTCATTTGGCAAACAGCCTCATATTTATTTCTAAATACTCTGATTTCCATTAGACAATAGAAACACTTTTCTAGGGCACAAATTGTATTGCAAGTGAGATAACTTGGGAAAAAAAATCCTTATCGGAGTTCTAAGTGAGCAGAGTATGTGTCAGTCAATGCCATTTAACCCCTTCACCTCAGATACCAGTGTAAGTCAAATTGCTTCACCCTTCCCTGTAAATGCTGTATATGATATCACTAAAGTGCTGGGTTTTATTGCCTTAAAATTCCAACTCCATGCCTAGCTGCAGGAGGATCGTAAGTAGCAAGTACTACAGATGTACTGATAATGAGTATACTTACAATACTCTCTACGACAGACAGATGTGAGAATGTTTTGCATGATCCCTGAGCCAAAACATCAGGTACCTGCTCACAACAGTACAGGGTGAAGACTAAGCCAGCCAGAATAATGCTAGTGATATGATCCATCTTCCAGAACTGAAACAAGCTAGGTGTTGGCCAAAACCAAGACACAGGCTGAAAATACACCCTTCAAGCATGTATACAACCAAGAAACACATGGTCCTGTCAGCCTTTAAAAGCAGGTTTCATACTCCATCACTTTCATGTACTAAAAAAGATTATTGTTCAATTTAAATATAATAAACTGGAAATGTGTTCACAACCGATGATCATTACAATACATGAGGCTGTTGGGTTAATACAATTTCTTAAAATAAATTTGTACCAAAAATGGTGTAATTGGCTAGATATAAGTAGCTGATGATCCTGCATGAAACCTACTGTAGCATTCTTTCATGGAAACATGACTACACAGCATCACAGCTGCTGACATGCTATCTACAGGAAAACCAAGGCATTCAGGTCCTCAGATGAGTGTGTGTGACAAACAGAGAGTATTCATGGATCTACAGGATGGATGGTTTCATTAATTTGCTATCACTCATTGAATCTAGTAACTAGCACGATGGGTACACTAGAAACTATGCATTTAGTTCAATCTATTTTCCATACCTAACTGGTGAAAATAACATTAATTTTCTTGTTATGCAGACTACATTTAGTTCTACCTATGTTTTGAATTCTACTCAGAAATCCTCATCACCCATTCTGCACCTTCAGAGCTGTGTTTCAAAACTTTTGATGGTATAAATAAGCAAGGCTGAGATTCTGTTACTGGCAACTAATCGCTGTATGGTCCAGGCTGAGTTGAACCATACCTTCTTTAAGATTTTTATTTTCTTTTTAAATTTCACTCTATCCTTTGCTCTGAAAACAAGAAATATATGACATATTTTCACTTCTTTTGATATATGTTATTGAAACAGACTTTTTGCAAGGCAAGGAAAAAAACAACAAACCCAAACCAAAAATCAACTAGAAATGTATTACTTTCAATACTTTTTGAAGTGCCCCTCCAATATTTTTCTAAAGAGTTATTTGATAAAGACAATCTGTTCACAAGAACAGAGACCAAGAATGCGCCTTCTGTACCAGAAGGTTTCCTGCTCTGCTATTTTAGCTGTTTTAACCTTTTCATATAATCCCACTTATCAAGTTATCAAACACTATCTTAAGAAGTGTCAGCTTTCTTACCTCCTCCAGTATCCCCACATCGAGTTCTATTTGAAAGATGTTGCAAGAATATCCCTTCATTCTTGTCATAGCTGAACAGATCAGGTTCTTCACATCTCTTTGGGTATGAGAAACTCATTGCTTGACTGATCAGCCCACTGTCTGTTTCCCCAGTGCTGGTCAGTTTGAAAGCTGTTCTTGAGCAAAGCTGACCAGAGCTGGACACAATGCTCTACGTGACATCTTACTTGTGGCTTGATGAATGGCAACAGCTCTTCTCGTTCTAATACATGTAACATTCCTCCTGATGACATGAGCTTCTTTCCTAGCCACTTCAGTTATTCTGAAAGATAAAATGAAGAAGTTTGTTCAGAGGTTATTTCTATGTGGTAAGATGGCTAACAAGATGCTGGTATACCTAAAAATATTGGTTTATCCTGTGGTACAAGCAAAAACTACAGTTTTTGTTGGCCACATACGCATATGGCAAGTTTCAGAATAGCTGGGAAATTCATACATGTGTGCTTATATGTCTGCTCTGCAGAAGGTCACCAGAAATCAATCACATGCATAAGTTTCACAAATAAATCAAGTACTTTGCATGGGATGTATTTGTCCATCACACTGAATTAACTTCATTATATCTCTGCTCCAGGCTGTTGTTCAAGCTGGTCTGGCAGTGTTGGGCATGTAAATGAGGTAGCAGGCACCAACAGAATAACATTTATCTAGTATTACAGAATAATTACTTTTAGGACCACCAGTGTTGATTATTTTACATTTCAGTGATCCTTAAGAAGTTCACAGCTTTGAATCCTAAAGCTGGTAAAGTTCCATAAATATTTTCCATAAATACAGAAAAAGATTGTCCTAGAAACTATAATTTCCTTAGTTTGGCTTTCCACCATATCCTGAGCTACAGTGTAATATCCCTGAAAAGAAAGCGAGTCTTTAGAGATCACAAACAACCAATTTCACAGTACAAACGGTAGTAAATAGAGCTAAATTCCCTTTAGTAATAAACTATTCATCTTTGTGCTTCATTGAGTTCAAAGAAAAGCATTTTTCAGAGTTTAGGCAATTAAGTTTACATTTATTTTCTCCTCTATGAAGGAAGTTATCAGGAAAGCATGGGATTAAGAAGCCACTGTGTTATTGGAGGTGTTCTCTGTGTATGAAATTTCAATTTAGCAAAGCATGTAACACCCTAGAGGCAGTTAAGGTCCAATATGCTAAACCCATTTTGTTTTCACAGTATATTTATTTTGTATCATCACTGACCCAGTTGATTAGCTGCTGAATTAGGATCGCTGAGCATTGGATTCAGCTCACAAAGTCTACCCAGCACCTACTATCAAACCAAAGTGGCAACGAATGAGGTGAATTAACCAGAGTACATTTTGAAACAAATGTATGCTGAAAGGTGAAGAGGCTGGGTTCACACCAGAAATGCATTGCCCTTGAAGGGGTGCTGGAGATGGGGACCTGGCAGTGCTCAGTGGATCCCCCAGGCCAAGTTTCCACACAGATGCAGCAAGTACTTCTGGATGCTCATCACTGTCTTCCCTCCCTCCCACACATCTGACCTATAGGCCAAGTTGCCTGTGAGATCACTGTGATGTTGCTTCAGCCAGCATGTGCCACAGTGCTTAAACAGCTCAAAAAGTCTATTTTTGCTACATGAGGCTCATGTTGACCGAAACCAATTATGCAGGATTCGAGAGAATTTCAACATCCTGCAGAGAAAGCAGTAGGTAACCTTCTCTGTTCTGGTACACTTTGTGTGTTTAATGCACAAATAGCAAGGCTGAATTCTTTATCATCATACATGCCTCAATCTCACTCCTTCTTTCAGGTGAAAACAAGCTACAGTGACAATAGTTTCACTGGCAAAATTGTCCCCTTACTTTGCTTTTTCACAGCACAGCTATCCAAGTCAAGATTCACTCTGCATCCACAGTCTAACTCCCAGGAAGCACCAATACCCCTCCTCCTGTGCCCTACAGTCAGGAGCTAAATGCAAGAGACAGATTTGACTCTAGGCAATGCCTGTTCAATCTCTGTTGTGTCAGGGGGAATATAACAATGTCTGCCCCTGAAAGAAACACAAGGTGTAAAACCAATATCCCAGCCACCTAGAGATATTGTTTGAGATCCCATGGCTCTTTTTATAAGTGCAAGATTGTTAATCTCAGTGTCTTGGCCAGATTCAACCTCAGGTAATTATAGTTTTTCAACCTAAACTTTTCGTGAAGGTCAGACGGGGTTGCCATGTAGCTAAGCAACCCTTTTGTTTCATAGCTTTTCAATAGTGCATGAAATGATTCCTGCAGGTTATTTGAATACCTTTAAAGTTTGCCTTCAATATAGCAGGAACTGCACGGAGGTAAAACCATCATTACTACCATCATATAGTTTCATGGTAGAGTTAACAGCTCTCTTTTCTGATGGTTCCAGAGTGTTAGAACTGTACGGACAGTATATCCCACAGAAGATGTTTTTGCTTCTGTTGAAAAACAAGTTTTAAATTATGTCTTGCAGAGGCCAGTTAAAAGCTCTTCAGAGATCTTTCGTAATTTAAAGATATTTGGTTTCTTTTACTCTGTAATGATTTGCATAGACCTTTTGTCTAATTTTTCTCTCTTTTCAGGTATACGAAACAGCTGCAGCACAACCACAACTTGTTCAGGTTATTGGAACGTTGCTCTGGCAATAAGCTGAACTAGTAGATGAAGCCTGTGGGGAAGCAAAGCTTCTCATGAGCATTTTCCATGGGGAAACATGAAAACTAATACTTCTTTTGCTAGAATCCGGGTAAAAACTGTGGGAGCAGCTGTACTGGGTCAAAATTAAGACCTAAATTTCAGCCATGGAAAGGACAGACAGGTGCAAGAGAAATGTGGAAAGTCCAAAAGAGGCTGGGACAAAAGCTAGCTAGCAGGCAGAGTGACATGCCGAAAGCACCGTTTATTTATTCAGACACATGAACTGATTGTTGGGACTCTGAGATGTAAGAACGTCACTGGGAACAAGAGCTATGATACTCTGAAATGGCTGTGAAAGTAGCAAAGCAACTGCACTACTGCATTTGGTACATGACCATATGGGAAACTGAGGTAGGTGTGCTTCTGAGAGGTTTAGAAAGATTACCTTCAACATGGGAGCACTTTAGGAAGACAACTGTCCTGAAATGTTTTTAATCCCTTCTTTCCATGTTTTACAAGGAAAGAAATAGTGCTTGATTCATACATATGAACTAGATTTAAAATTAGCTCTGTTCTAATGAAGAAGCCAGATTTATTCTTTCTTTAGTGGACATCTTTCCACCATTTTTGTCACATTTTTAGCAAGTAATTACTCCAGCAGAGTCAAGGAAAGCTCCTCAGCCCACGACTCCTGCTTTGTCCCTTCAATGATCTGTCCTTACTGTGCCAGCAAATGTTTATGTGGTGGCTGAAGATGAGATGTGGGTATGGGCCACACACACACACACTGCTCTAGAGCTGTTGTTGCCCAGTGCAAGGAGGCACACTGGTGGACAGATGTTCTGCTTCAAGGTTACAAACAGAGTTTCAAAAATTTGTCTCTGAACAAAGGGCACATCTGCTTAGCCACACATCCTCCCTGGTGCCTAATGATACCTCCTTACCGGCCCTGGCAGGAAGCACTCATTCATTTGTATTTTGTCAGCTTGGTTAGGAATCACCAGATGTCAGATTTCATGTGGCAAGTGATCAAAAAACCCGGTGTTTTCTAATCAACCTCTGCTTTTTCCAAATATGCTACCTTAACTTTAGCATAAAGTACTAATTTGAAGCTGTTTTTAAGTATTAAAGCTATTTTCTGAGTACATTTAACTTCATCAGTGTAAAGTCCCATGGGCATATTTTTACAGTGGATCAATATTTGCCTTAATCTAATTAAGCAACGTGTACTAAGATACATAATGAACAGAAAGCAAGCCATGGTAGTTCATGGAATTCATGGGGCCACATACACAGTTCTTCACATAACATGAGAGGAGTTATGTGTACATCACCACTGTACCTCATGTACATCACCACTGACTCAACTCAGCACATGACTGCTGAAAGCTGATTAAAGAGATCCTCAACAGACATATGAAAAGAAAAAGAAACAAACAGATTTTTTTTATTAAAAAATTCTTCACTGTAGAAGGTGATAAGTATTTTTTTTTAAATCTTTTCTCGTGTTTTAGGAATGCAGCAACAGATCTTGGGTGGGTGCTAATGTACGAAGCAGCCACAACCTTTTTTGCCTCTCCCACCTTTTAAACCAAATAAATTAATCAGAAGCTTGCATACATTCATCAAGTTTTATGTTTAAAGACAGGACAGTCACAGTCAGGTTTTTTTCTTTATTTAAAAAAAAAAAAAAAAAAAAAAAAAAGATTTTCAGAAGCACCTAGATACTTGGCTTAGAATCAGTCAGTGGTTTAGATTTTGTATTTAAACTACTTGAAATCATCTATAGCAGTCCAAGGGCTTAGAGACAGTAAGTATATTTAGCTCACTATGGCTCTTCCCATCTGAAGACTTCATGGTACTCTACTTAATAAGTTGAATAATATCATTTCAATTTTTGCAGAGGAAAGGCACAATTCACTTTGTTCAGAACCACAGAATAGGTCATTACTATGTTCGAAACATCTGTATTTATGGAAATTAAAAATCACACAGTTTAAGGGCAGAATAACAAAAAATCATTCTGAGGGCCTCTAAAATAAAGTTCTTCTATTCTTTACCTCTGTCTTTCTCTCTACACAGACTATGGTGTGGCAAAGCAGAAAGACTGAGGTCAGGCTTTTGGTTGCAATGAATTTGTTAAGCAATATGTAGTACAATTCTGTCATACACGTGCCAGCAAAAGTTTTATACTTCAACTTAAAGTCTTAAGTCTCACATAATTCTACAATGTAATTAAAGGTCTTATAGCTGTACATATACACCTGCACACTAAAATCTGAATGTTACATTCAAAAGCATTAAAATCCATGCATATCCCTAATGCATAAACACTATCTATACCTAAATATATCCAACATACTGAGACAGCCTCTTGCTTAGATACACTTAAGGCACCGTCAAGGCACTCATATTGAGACAAGACATTTCCAGAATAGAGACCATTTCCCCCCATACCAGCGCTATGTTTCTGTAATATTTATGCAGCAAACTTTACTGGATTTTTTTCGAAGATACACTTTCAACAATATGCTTTCCATTTAAGTTTTTACCCCTTCCATCCGCTGGAGAGGAAGGTCTAATGTGACAACACAAATTTGTCTTTATTGTAAGTAGCTACTACCAGGAAATAAATATTACTTTATGCTAGATGGCAGAGTAGACAGACAAAAAGCTTTATAATTTCTGTAGGCTAGAATCACCAAAAATCTCCCTATTTTCAAACCCAAATTTTTTTTTTTTTTCCTTCAGGCTAGGGTGTGCCTTCGGATACATTTGTTCAAACCCTATGGAACTTGCACACGCATATCTGAGCGTAGCCTTAGTGACAAATGCTTCCCCATTCCAGCACTCTCTTATCTGTTATCTATATCTTCCTGTTTCTTTTTCTATCTCACCTGAATCTTGGGGGATGCTATAAAAAGAAGTGTAGCATGTTGTATTTGTTGACAGTTTCATTTGTACAAGAAGATTCAATAAGGCTGTATCTGTGCTGGTCATCGGTAAGTGTAAATGGGGTCATGCTGTCAGGGGTACACCTCTGCTGCAGCTCTCTTCTCCTCTCATCGTGCCTAAACACAAAAGATGAAAATGCAGAAAGATAAAAATAAGAGCAGGAGAATACGATCTTGCCCTGCCAAGTTCATTAAAATACAGTGACCTGCTGGAATGCTAAATAAAGCAGAAAAATCCCCAAAGCTGGTATATAAACAGTAAGACTATTTCCTCTTACACACACAAAGATATTGTAAACTCCAGAGTCCAGCTCTCCTCCTCCTACTCCATCTTTCTGACTTAATACATCTCCTAAAGAATTACTTAAAAATAAATAAATAAATATCACATCATCATGTCAGTGAAAATATTTTTCTTCCACCTAGCCACAGCCTAAAAGTTATCTACATCCTGGGAACTTTCAAAGAAAATGAAAAACTATTGAAGTAGAGAATTATTTTCTACCTCATCCACTATACTAGCAGCTCTACACAGTAATAGGTTCCCACTGACCACAAACAGATATATTTTTAAGTTATTGAGATCAAGCGAGGTGAATCTACATTAAAATCTTAAATTTTGTTGTGATTTAAGACCATTCAGATGAGAGGTCACAGTCTAATGTTACTTTTACAATATCCACATTCAAATAGCTTTTAAGTGTTCTTGATGCTCATTAAAAAAAAAACAAATAAAAAACCCCCACAAAAATAAAACAAAAAAATTCATTGGCTAAGTAATTTGAATTTTAGTAGTTCTAGAAAACTCAATAATAAAACTGTTGTCCTTTGTGGGCAAAAATTTAACAAATTTCTGTTAGAGATGCCCATCCTTAAGAATTCAACAGCCTCCTCCAAATCTGTCTTGCCCTGAAAAAAAATTCTTCCTTTTAATACCTTGAATAAAGGACTCCTAAAAACCTGACAGCACTGTTCTCAATTTTTAGGAAGCTCAAACCAACTAACCAAACACTTCTATGGGAAGAAAATTGCTCTGTAAGGTCAGTAGGAACACTAACAAAAAAATGGGAAGAACAAAAAATACATAATGCCACACAAAGACATTTTACCTGTATTTCATATTTCATAGGATCATAAAGTCATAGAATTTCTTTTCTTGGAAAAGACCATTAAGATCATCATGTCCAACCATCAACCCAACACTGCCAAGGCCACCACTAAACCACATCACTAAGCACCACATCTACACATCTTTTAAATACTGCCAGGGATAGTGGCTTGATTTGCCTCAGATTCAATTGAATTTAACTAATCTCAATGTTTATTTCCTGGTGACACACAGTCCAAAATCAGAGAAACTGGACATATCTACAATAACAAATGAGCCTGCTTCTCAAGAGGAACTTACCAAACTCCTTTATGTGAATGCATAATACACCTGTTTTGGGGGTAGTTTGTTTTTTTGTTTTGTTTTGTTTTTTCCTCTAGCTGCTTGCTTTTTTTTTTTTTTTTTTTTTTTTTTTTAAAAAAAAAGGAATATACAATGTTTTTAGCAAGTTATTTAGCTGCAATAAAGCATCCATGACCTCGTTGCTACCACCATGACAGCATAAGCTTTTAATTAAAATATATTACCAACCGTTTTTCTGTAGTCTTCTTTCTTCAATCACATATCAAATCCTCCAAATCCAAGCTTTCTATTTTCAGACCATTTAAAACCATTACAGCTTTGAATAACCATACTGTGATTAGTGGGCTAGCCATCAATCACATATTGTTGTACAGTCCTACTTGAATGACATAAGATTTTTAGTTATCTTTCTAAAAGCACAACTTTTTTGTTTGACATTTGACATTTCAGAAAATTGTTTATAGCTGCAGTGTGAAAAATAAATGCTAAAAATGCTGGAAATAAATTGCCGTAGAAAAACAGCCAGTGAACATGGGCTTTTAGAAAAGAATAAAAGAAGTCTGGATATAGTAGTTACTGTCAGCATTATCCTTTCTATAGAAAAGGAATTGAAAAGCAGATACTTACACAGTTCCACCATTTAGTAAGAAAACTTACTAGTCCATGAAATCAGAAGCTGTAAGAAAGGACTGTTTTCTATTGTATGAAAATAGCAGAGATAGGAGCTTCGCTCTTGCAGCTCCCAGAGGGCCTCAAAGCCTTGAAGCATTAAATAATAAATCTGTTAACTAAGGAAGACTAATATTTCAGGAAGTACAAGAAGAACACAAAACTTCATTGAATTGGTTTGGAATAGTTTGATGATTCAAGATACTGGGAAACCAACCCCCATGGCAGCTGCTAGCACCTTCCTCTAAACAGACCTATTCCCGCTTCTGTTTTCTATGTTCTACTTAGCAGGAAAGCCAACCTTAGGTAGGAAGTCAATAAAGGTGAGTCTCTGACATGTAGAAAAAGTACACTCTACCTTTAAATTTTACCTGGTTTGGTTTTTTTTTTTAATACTACTTTTGATTTCACAGTATGAGAGCAGGAAAGTGATAGAACCAAACCATAGGAAATTTAAATTGCTCCTCCCACCCAGTCCAAACAAAACAAAAACCCACTGCCATTTATTTTTTTTTTTTAATCAAATTAATAATTAGCAAAACTTATTTTCAGATCCAGTCTTTGGACTGGATCCTTGGATCTTTGGATTTTTCAGGCAGAAATGCATAAATCCTTCAGTACTTGCAGAAATAATGAAAACCTTCAAGATCACATTGGACTAAGGGCTAAACACAGCAGCGTCAATTTCTGAGGACTAGGTAAACCTCCTCTGTGAACAAATTGTTCACTACTGCCCAAAGCAAGGATTTTACATGCTACTCTGGAGTGTTTGGAGCAGCTACCAAAGACAACAGTAGATAACTGAAACAATACAGAACTATATTTATACAAATGCAATATTTAGTAGATTAAAAAAATTCAAAAGAGAAAAACAGCATTTTAGCCATCTGGTGTGGTATACATGAGGCATGTCAGAAAGTCACTCAGAGGACTAGATTATTATTATTATTTTATTTATTAGATTGTTATTATTAGTTTATTCTGTATTAAAGAAAATGAAGGTACTATCTATGAGTAACAAAAAGAATAGAACATGGAAAAGAATAATAAATACATAAAAATACAGAAACTACTACTACCAAAAAAAAAAAAAAAATATTTATTCCTAGTCATTCAAGAAATTATCAAAATCTTTACAATCCACAGAGTGGCTCTCCATAACTGCACAAGGAGATCCACACTCCATTCAAGGTCCCATTATAGCAGCCCTTTGAAAGAAGAAATGCAGACAGTTCACCTGTCTAGAACATGTTTGTCTGTGAGAAAGTGGAGTATGCTGTCTGAGTAAATCTTCTGGATCAAAATAAAATTACTCAACTGACAGAGAAAAGTCACTGCCTCGGAAGAACTAGAGCAAGATAAAAAAAGCCCTGATGACTGTGAAGAGAGAGCTAGGGAAAACACTCAGTGGTCTCCCAAGGTGGCCCTGTTTTGTTCTGTTGAATTTACTGTATAATATCCTATGTAAAAAAGAAATGCAAAACAATGTTGCTGGATTTGGGTATTTCTGACAGCATTATAAAAAAGCTCAGTGATTAATGGTGGAGTTTAAGTTCTTAAAACTTGAAAATAAAATGAAGTATCCTACATATGAGGTTATTTAAGTTCAAAAGCACTTGTTTGGTGCATAGCCTCTAAGAATAAGGTGCACAAGAAGATGGGAATGGGCACAGGCAGAACAGTGGACCCAAACTGTCTAATGGGGGTATTCCATACCATGGGATGTAATGCTCAGTATATAAACAGGGGGAAGTTGGCTGGGGGAGTGGCAATTGCTGCTTGGGGGTTAGCTGGGCATCACTTAGCATGTGGCAACTGAACTGTGAATTACTCTTTTCATATGTTCTTCTATTACTATTAGTTTTCCTTCCTTTGGTGTCCTACTAACCTGTCTTTATCTCAGCCCATGAGTTTTACTTTTTTTTTTTTAATAGTATACTATAATATAATTAATATAACATAATAAAAAATATAAAGTAGCAGTATGCACAGGAAAAAAGATCAGAGGAAGAAGCATGCAAGGTGTGGTTTTCATTTCTTGGTGGTGAATTATTCAAAGCATGTTAGCAAACACAACTCTATTTTTTAGGTGATTTATAAAAATAAAACAGCTGCATGTTTAGATATTCTCCTCCTGTCATGGAGGAAATCAACAGTTTTCAGTCTCTGACATTTGTTCCTTAGGGACAGTTTTGCAGAAAGGGGTTAAAAAAAACAAAACAACTTAGAGAATCAGGGTTACTGCTGGTAATCAGCAGTGCATCAAAAAATCACTCCACTAAATTTAAATTATTTTATTAAGCTTTTCTCATTAAAAAAAAATAATATTCAAAAATCAATCCACTAATAGGTGATTACAGCCCCACACCCAATTCATTAACGAAAAGCTTAGTTAAAGGAGACAGTAATTAGGTTTGCTGTCTTGAACAGCTCCTTCCCTAGGCAGTTTGAACAAACCTCTACACCAAAAACTAGATTTTGCTTCAGTTATCCATCATACCCCAAGGCATACTGTCTCCCCAGTCTCCCTGGAGCAACAACTGTCTTAGGTTTGAAGATTCTGACTTACATACAGAAACAAATTAAGATCTGAAATTTATGGAATTTACTGAACACATTCAACCCTGTCTCCTCAGACACTGCCCTCACCACAGTAGATGCTGCTACTGTAAAGTGATACCTGGCACTTTTGGAACATGTAAGAGGGATCTCAGGAACAAAAGTGTGGAAAAAACAATTGTGATAACATCAGCAGACCAGAATTCCAGTTTGTCTGAAGGTGAAATACAAGCAAGATCTTTAAGATTAACTTTGTATTTTTCAGCATATGGCATTTTATGTGCTGAAAACTGTAAGCCTATTATGTTGACACAAATTTAATTTAATGAAGAGTCAGATGATTTTGCTATTAGGCTCAATATTAACTTCTGTACAAACCAATTATGCTAAGGGGTCAAGAGAATCTATTCATTCTCAGTGAAATGGGACATTGGCATTTGGATTCCTTAAGTATCTTTAAAAGTCTGTGTTAATGATCAGGTTTACCATGCTTCAAAAATGCATTTCAACTTCTGAACTTGTTTTGGAATATGGGTACAATAATAAGTAAGCACGATAATAAATATACATTAATATATTTCTAGAAATTCTCTATAGAGCCTATTTAGTCACAGGAAAAAAATAAATAAATTTGAGAAATGGATACCGGTGCACTTGAACTTGAAAGGTTTTAAAGCACAGTAGTGGATTGGACAGACAAAGGAAGACTGTGAATATAATTCAGATGGATTTTAACAGGGTCTTTATCACAGTACAACACAGAAATATCACAGAAACTTGCAAAGAAATAGTACATTAAAATGAGGGATAAATGGTGATGGAAAGCAACACCATTTAATACCGATGATGTCACGTAGGAAGATAGAAAGGTACCATATGGAACTATAGTCTCCTTGCTGCCAAGTCCAGTATCTTTAAAGATGACAAAACCGAGCTTGGGAGAATATTTCATCTGGTTCAGCATTTTCAAAGCAGCACCAGCAATTACTATGAAGTTGTGCACTGATTTCTTAAACTTAGGTCTTTATAAAGAATTTTGTGAAATTTTTGTCTATACAAGATGGACAAATAAATGAAGCTAAGTATGAGTTCAAAGCAGTGAGAGGCATTTAAAGATTACCAGCAGTATCAGTTTCTTTAATCACCTTTAAATAAAGGAAATACCATCTTTAATGGACAGCACCTTGCAATACTGGAGACCAGTTTGTTGATCGTTCATGATAAGCAAATGCAAGGTACAAATACTAATGGAAGAAGCAGCTTATTAGTTTGTGGTGATATATTTAACAACTTTTTGCTGACATACACAGACCATTTAGAGTTTGCATTCACATTAGTTCTGTAGCTAACAATCTTACCCCCTGAATTGCACTTGAGAACAACAACGTGGTACATGCATACACAGCTAAATTAACTCCATGCTTAAAAAACTCATCCCCTGAACTGAAATTAAAAAAAAAAATAAAAATAAATGAGGAGCTTTATTTCTAATAGAACTTAAATTTAAAAGCCATCTTTAATGCAAAACAAAAAGTAAACCTATCAGAATATATGTTACAGTAAAATTATATATATCAAGTATGGTCTGAATATAAACACAGACTAACCTTAATAATAAAAATAACATATATCAAGTGTGGAAAAAGAGGGAAAAAAATATCCAGATACTACATAGTTTCCTCAAAACCATAGTGAAATTATACTATTTTTTCCCCTATGTCCATGTAGTCTCATTGTACTGTGGTCTTTAATACTACAGAAATAGAGGTAAGCTTGAAAACAGAGTGCACAATAAGGGTTTAGCCATAAGGCTGTTAATGTACCACTACTTTAAAAGTCCTTCACTTAAAAAATATTTTTCTGTTGAGGAAAGAGCTTTGGAAACATTTGTCATCCAGTACTTGCCCAGAAAATAATGTGGATGAAGGTAGAGAGTGAGTTTAAAGCTTGCGCAGCAACTTTTTATTAGTTTCCTGTATACAGTTTTCCATTCTCCAAGAAGTGTTAGCCCTTGCAAATTAAGCTAATCCATTAAGTTAATGCCAGACTCTTCTCGGTTGTTCCCAATGACAGGATAAGGGGCAACGGGCACATTCTGGAACACAGGAAGTTCCATTTAAACACAAGAAAAAATTTTTTTTTTAATATGAGGGTGACAAGACAGTGGAAGAGGCTGCTTGGGGAGGTTGTAGAGCCTCCTCCCCTGGAGATATGCAAAACCCACCTGGATGCAGTCTGTGTAATGTGCTCTACAGGTGATCCTGCTTTAGTGGAGAGTTGGACTGAAGGATCTCTAGAGGTCCTTTCCAAATCTGATAATTCTGTGATTCTCTGATTTTTATTAAACATGTTTTGAATAATTCACCACCAAGAAATGAAAACCACACCTTGCATGCTTCTTCCTCTGATCTTTTTTCCTGTGCATACTGCTACTTTATATTTTATATTATGTTATATTATGTTATATTAATTATATTATAGTATACTATTTTAAAAAAAAAGTAAAACTCATGGGCTGAGATAAAGATAGGTTAGTAGGACACCAAAGGAAGAAAAACTAATAGTAATAGAAGAACATATGAAAAGAGTAATTCACAGTTCAATTGCTTTTTTTTAGTCTCATCTAAGATTTTGCCAACCTTTTTGTTACTTTCTCACTACTCTTTTTGAAGTTCGTCGATGATGACTCTTTAATCTTTCTTATTCAGCTATCCCAAACGTATAGCCCTCCTTCTGTGTTCTGAAATGTGTAAATTTACACACGACAAACTTAAAGCATGTGCTGAATTATGGTAGATTAATAAACAAATTAGATTATGCTGTAAGAGTAATCTGACCTGCCAATTTTTGTCAGTTAGAGTACTGTTGGCTCAGAATTTTCTGGTAGGGCCTCAAACCTCTGGCTGTTGACACAATTCACTGACATATATCAGTGATGCAGCTTTCAATCTAGGTAGTGTGTAGTTTGCTTATTCTATATAACAAAAACTCTTTTTTTTTTTCTTTAAACAAAATGCACTTATAGAAATTCACCTTCATTTTATCAACTTTACTCTATCAATAGATACACTTATCAGCCACATCTCTGGTTTTGACCAAAACTAGGTTTGTGATAAGTCTACGATTTCTGACATCAAAACAAGTGTAACTGTATTGTAATCTCCTTCAGAGTAAGAGTTTTCACAGTTTATTACTTAAGCACAAATAGTGAAATACTGTTTGGTCTTCACAGAGGAACACAGAAGACAAACATGCCCAGGAGAAAGTGCAATAGTTTACTACTCTTCTGACAGTCCAACTCTTATTTCACAAACTAGAAAGTCTTGATTTTTTAAAAACTCGTTCCTTCAGTGGAATCTCTGAGAAAAGCTTACTTAAAGGAAGTCTTTCAAGTGATGACTTGTCCTTGATACAATAGGGAAAAACATAGGCATCAGAAAAAAATGCCATTTAAGGACAGGCTGACACATTTTTTTCCCTTTTCACCATTGACTTCATATGAAAATACCTGATAAAAGCAGATAAATTATACAGAAAATTAAGCCAACACTTATTTTCATTCTGCTCCAAGCTAGCTCTGTCAAAATTTAAGCGATTATACAATATACCCAGAAATTAAAAGTTTTGCTTTCAGTCTACAGATTAGGACTTTTTCAGCATATGCAGCAGGTTTTTTTAAGAACCAGGAATAGTCTTATAACTGCTTTTGTGCTCTCCAGCAAACAATTAATGAAATGATGAAATGGGGACTTTCAATGAAAATTGGTATATTTATATGAACTCTTCTTGTTGACTTTCCCCAGCACATCTCTGGGGACATAGAATAAACAGTGAGAGAAATACCCTTTGAATTTGCTACATGTTCAAAAGTTCTTTCCCTGCAGAAACATATTTTTTAAATTTCAAGAGAAAGTTTGCACATCACTCTCTCTCTTTTCACTCTTAATATGTGATTCCATATGCAGAGCTTTGAAACTCACCTCTTAATACTGAGATCATTTACTTCCTGCTAATAGTCACAGAAAAAGCAATTCATGATACGTTACAAGTATTTAGGAGAAACATGTAGTTATATTGTATGCAACTCCCATAATAAAAGTCTTAGAGAAGTTTAAAGACAACTATTCAACAACATTAATTTTATATTCTCAATTTTTCTTCCTTGACTGTTGATTGACCTAAATTGAATTAGATACAAGTTTAAAACTGATTGTAAAATACTTTTGCTTTGTTTTGTTTTGTTTTGTTTTGTTTTGTTCTGTTTTGTTCTGTTCTGTTTTGTTTTAGAAGCATTTTCCTAAACTTCAAGGTACTATGGAGAGAACAAGTCTCCATTTCTCCACTGTTACGTAGGAAGGCAGATTGCAATCTGACCTGAAGTTAATGAATTCTGCAATGGCAAAAAACTATGTCCCTGCGTGGGTTTGGGGAACATGAGTCCAACTGCTATACATCATCTGTAAGCAGCAGAGATATATCTCAGTAAAACCCTGTGTTTCACCTGTGGTGATAAGATCATACCATGAAGAAAGAATGTACCATCTCCATTCCACAGATGGGGAGATGGAAATAACAGAGACAAAATAATTTTATCAAACCTATCAGATAAATGACAAGCACTCAGTCCATTGCTCCTTCCATTAAGAAATCAATCCTTCACTGAGAAAGGCACCAGTTCAGTAAGGGCTGACTCCTTTCATGCTCCGTTGTCCTTGGAATACACAACAATATATATAAGCCTGCAAAGTGTTGGATAGTAATTTACCCATAAGGCACCTCCTTAGTTCTTTGATGCATTGCCACTGAGCTCCACAAGTGCCTCTGCAGCCCACAGGGCATCCGAGAGCAAGGTGGCTTATCAAAACTAGACCCCACAATCACATTTTACCTCATCTTCCATCAGAGCTAAATAGCAACCACAGCATGTAACCAACAGTAGCCCTTTGTTTTCTCCTTGAACAAAATCCCAGCTAATTAGGGGAGGTTTCAATAGCTCTGACTGTTAAAAAAGTGCTCAAAAGAGACTATTGGAGAAAGCATTCTACGGGCATCTTCTATTTTTATACTTTTACAGCTTTGCATTAAGCTATGCAGTCAGTTCATGTACTACAGCAAAGATAATGTCACGAAGAGAGGACTGGAACCAGTCCTTCCTTTGCGGGAAAAAAAAACAACAAAACAAACATAGAGGGAAGAATTTATTTTATAAGTAAAACAAGACAAACAGCTGTTTGACTCCACACTGTAGCATTTCTTCACTATCAAGGTTGCCATATCTTGCTACTTCACTAAGCGTCCTATGCTAATGTTCACTGGTAAAGGTTCACTACAAGTAGTTCAAAATAAAATAAATAAAAAAAAAAATCACAATAGTCTTTTTCTTCATGTTTTCCTTCAAAATATTTAAAGGATGAAATAGTAGAAGGCAATTATGTATTGAAAAAATCTGTACATGCAGTCATAGGTACAGGTCCCAGATTTACAATTTCATTACATTTAAGCTCAATTTAGGACTAGAAGTGCAGGAACAGATAGAAAATAATTCTGAGTTGGGCTTCTATGAAAAATAATTCACATTTGCTTTTTGGCTGAAATGGCAGGAAGTTATATTCAAGCTGAACTGGCAGAAACAGTGTTAAATCTGTCCTATGAACAACCAGATGTTCCTGCAATTAACTAACAAGGATGGGTAGATTACTGGGTGACCCAGGTAGCAATGTTAATGAGCCTCATTGCCAGCAGATACATCAGTCTAGGGATGTGCCAGGGCCATAAAATTGCACAGAAGGGAGAACAGAGTGAAGAGTGTCTGTGCAAAAGTGAAGATATTTGCATTCCAGAATACAGCAATATCTTGTCTGGCATTTAAACTGGCTGAAATAAGTCATAGTTTAACCTGTACTGGTGTGCCTAGGGCAAGCCTCACTTTATGTTGAATTTATCCCAGCTCAAAGCAACGTTACCATTTATATCAAGCTATGGACAGAAGAAACCTGTTCACAGACCCAGTCCAGCTCACAAGCAACAGAAAGGGTTTTCACCACTGTTTCAGAAGTCAATAAAATTCTTATAAACCAAGATTTGTGTTATACAAACATACCAAATTTTGATTTATTAATCTTGATTTTAAAAATGAGTCACAGTAAAGAAAGTTTGAAATAACAGATTCAGAAATTTCTGTATACAAAACCTTGCCAGCTATTTTCCATTCTCATCCTTCACACATGCATACCAATGCAAACATATTTTCAGAAGAAAACTAAGTTCCTTCTTCTGTTTTCTATAGAGCAGGTAAAGAGTATCTTATTACTACCCTGATAACATTTTTTTATCCAGGCTTCTCAAAGTATTCTCTAGAATGGCAGACTCTTGGTACCTCACCAATGGAGAAATTGAGCTTTTGAGTGCCAGAGATTGGAAGATTCCAAGTGCATGGTAAAACAAGTCCAATTTAGGAGAGGTCAGACAGAAGCTTTATTAGCTATGATCATACTGAGTGAACACTGGAACAGCATTTTCCACTCTGCTCCATTATTCTCTGCCAAGAGATTGCAGAAAACAAAGAAACCAAAAACAAACAAACCCCCCACGCCCCCACACACAAACCCAACAAACAAAAAACAACCAACCAAACAGAAAACCCCAAAATCCACCAAAACAAAAAACAACCAAACAACTAAAAAAAATGCTATGGACTCCTTAAGGAGCTTGCTGACTGCCACACTTCTAAGGAGTCAAACAGTAACTACTGTGACAATCAATGTGGGGAGCCTGCAGGAGTGGCACACTCAGTATTAGAACATAAATGAGCAGCTGGAAACAATCACAAACTGTTAGCTCTTAGACATAAGAAGTGTGTTTTTTAGCTAGGCTTAAATTCTTTGCCAGAACTATTAGATCTTAAGTATTAATAGTTTTACCACCTTGCAAAGCAATCAGAATGAACCAGTGTGAGAGCAAAAAATGACTCCTCACCCAGGTCTCCCAAGCACCCACTTGCTTGTCATAATAGCTCTCCCATGAAAAAAACCGCAGTGAAAGGGAGACAGAAGCTGCAAGTCTTCAACAAATAGGAATGGAAGAACTTGAAGCAAGAACATGAAAGGGTGGGTGGATGGAAGACAAATGCTATTCACTTACTTGAAGTACTAAAACTTGCTAAAGATTACTTGGAAAGCCTCAGAAACCTAACATAAGTTTTTGTCGTCTTACATTTTCTGTCAAAAAGCTTGCTAAGCTGTGTAAGAACATTCAATATTTTCATGCAATTTTCAGATGGTCCAGAGAGAAATATTGATACTTGATTGGTACGAGTGTTTAGAACAACTCGTTGACACTTGACTCCACTCATTTTTAGTGGGATCAGACCTTTAACAAAGGGCATTTGGGACAGACGGATGTGAAGAAAGAAGTAAAATAAAGTCACAAAATCATGGTATTGGAAAGCAAGACCAAAGCCTAAAAAACTATGTTCTGCAAATATTTAGCACACAGACAATATTTCCTAAGGGTTCCCCTCTACCCAGGACTTCTCTCTGAAGTATTATAGAGGAAAATCCAACTAATAACACTTTATTGGGAAACAAAAGTTGATGAGGTGAAACTTCTCTGACTTGGCATTCATCCCTGGATGTAGCCAAAGCGCTTAGAATATCTAAACATCACTACAGTTTTACCTTCCAGTTTCATTCTAAATTGCAGGTGGACAGCCTGCTTAAACTTACATGAAGTGTTTGTGGAGAGAACAGCCCACAGCAAAGGCAGCCAAGGGTGAAGGCAGCCAATGATGAAGAAATCTAGGATTTTAAACATTCCTGTGATGAGTGTCACTGCTATGAAAATAGAACCTCACAGATCTCTCTCATGCCTGCTTGTGGTAGGAAAATGGGTTTAAAAGAGGGCGATGTGAGCATCAGCTGATCAAGGGCTCTGCTGAGCAAGTAGCTGTTGGTACATCAGAAGTCAAACAGTTCTCTGTTGTAAGTGATGGAGAAGTTTCCCTCCTACTTATCAGCTTCAAGTGCATCTTCCCACTCCAAGCAGTTACTTGGAGCAGCACATCATACAACTTTTATAACAACCTCATGCTTCAAAACTCTCAGAAAGAGTTGATGAAAATAAATGCATCTTTAACAAAACTCTTCCAGCTTCATCTTAATTTTGACATCTACATGACACTTCCAGTAAGTAAATAATTTCAAACAGGAAATCTCAGATGGATTAGTGTAAGCTTATTGATTGTCAAGGTAATAATTCTGAGGCACAGAAATCTGAGACCTTTTGACCAGAAAGGGAATAGAAATACCTTTTACAGAAGTAGGCTTTTATGAAAAGATAATTTAGAGACTTCAGGGTAATAAAGACAAGTTTGAGAGCAGTTACAATCCATTTTTAGATTATATTACCTCTTAGTCCTTTTTTCCTGAAATAACCTGCTTCTCCGCCTGTAATGCAATCTTCCTTCTTTCCTTGCCTTTCTTCAAAGCAGCAAGAGAACGAACATTATGAATTATTGATGTAAGCAATACAGCAATCTCATCAGAAGAATTTCTTTTCTCCCAGCAAAAGCTCAGGAGGAATCTTGGACAGAAGCAGAAAGCCTACACAGCACAGGTAGGCATTGTAGCAGCTCATTGCACAACCATTGTAACAGCTCTATACTTCATACTGCCTTGCAGAAACTGGAGACAAGTGGCACGAGCAGTAATGTGGAATGGACAAATTCTATCAGAAGACAAAACAAAACAAAGAACCAACCCCTCAAAAAAACCAAACTTATATCCAGAATATGCCTCATAGGCGTTTGAGTGACCGTTACACTTAATTTAAACAATTTGGGCCCCAAACATAAATGACAGCATCGGTGAAGTCACATATATTCTTTCAAGTCAAATACCAATATCAGAGATAGTCTTATTATTCTTTCTTTGGAGTTTTGCACTAGCAGAGGAATCTTCCCTTTGTATTCTTACAAAAGGAATGAGGCTTTGTTCTCCTTTTTTACTACAGTGACCCAGGCTGCATCAATCACCAGGGCTTAGTGCCTCAAGGCATTAGCATTTCAGATCTGTCTTACGAAGTGACAGATACAAATACATGAGTTGAGGCCACATCTGTATCCAAGAGAACCCTTAGGAGGTTGAGATACTCAAAGGTTTAGGTTGGTCCAATGTAAAGGAACTGGTAATACTAATATAAATCATAGAATCATAGAATGGCTAGGGGACTTAAAGATCACCCAGTTCCAAACACCCTGCATGGGAAGGGACACCTTGCACTTGATCAGGTTTCTCAAGGCCCCGTCCAGCCTGGTTTTGAACACTTCCAGGGAGGGGGCAGCCACAACTTCCCTGGACAACCTGTTCCATTGCCTTACCACCCTCATAGTAAAAAATTTCCTCCTAATAGCTAATCAAAATCTCCCCTCTTCAAGTTTTAAACCGTTGCCCCTAGTCCTATCACTCCATGCCCTTGTATAAAATCCTACCCCAGAATTCTTGTAGGACCCCTTCAGGCACTGGAAACCCTCTATAACGTCACCTCAGTCTCCTCTTTTCCAGGCTGAACAACCCCAACTTCCTCAGCCTATCTACACAGGGGAGGTGCTCCAGCCCTCTGATCATTTTTGTGGCTCTCCTCTGGACATGCTCAAGGAGCTCTATGTCCTTCTTATGTTGGGGACCCCAGAGTTGGACTCAGTATTCCAGGTGGGGTCTCACAAGAGCAGAGTAAAGGGGGAGAGTCACCTCCCTCAATAAGCTGTCTGTGCTTCTTTTGATGCAGCCCAGGACATGGTTGGCTTTCTAGGCTGCAGTGCCTGCCAAATACCTATGATGATTTACAGACATGATTAGCAATTGGTTACTGATCTGCACTGGAAAACCATAATTTGCCTCTGATACTCCTGGATGAGATTTCACAGACTGAAGTATGTAAAAACATGTCTGCTGTTCTCTCTGTCCCAGAAGAGTGCAGAAGAAAATACACTCAATATTTGAAGGCATAGGATCAAATGTGTTTCCCAGTCTCCAAGGACTACATTGACTATTTTGGTAATACATTGCTGGGACCTAAAAAAAGGTTCACCAGAAGTTATTTGAACTCAACATCTCTCAAGTCTTTCTCACCTTTCCCCCTTTCTCTACTACAGGACATCTTGTTCTGAGCTGTAGTGCCACATGAAAACTGTCTAAGCAGGCATCAAGAATCTGAACCTAACTTCACATCTACCTTTAAGAGGAAAGAGAGAGATACCACTTATATAGAAGAAAAAAGGAAAACGTTAATAAATATACAAGTCAAAGTCTGCAGATTGACTGAATAAACTGCTCTAGCTGATTTGTTTCAGTCTCTAAGACTAGTGAAAAAACATCCTCATTTCTTATCTTTCTCTTCCTTTCTCCCGCATCTTCCATTAATATTATGTCATGTTTATTCTCCTTATCTTCAAGCATAAGAGTTGTTTCATCTTAAAGTCTACTTCCATAAACTATCATTAGAAACCCATAGCTGTATTCTGGAGGATTTCTTATTGATTACTTCTCAAAAAAAATTTTTTTTTCTTTTTCCTCACCATCTCCTGTTCTCTACTATATTGTCTTCTATTCCAAGACTATGCCTCTGTTTTATACTATAACTTCAGAGCTGTTTCACAATAACTCCTACTTTATATTTCAGAAGTGCCATGTACTTTAAAGCTGTATCAGTTAGTTTTAATGCTAAAACCAGTTATTAGGATGCTTCATTTTACAAGCCTATAAACTGGTTTCCACTTAAAATGGAAATGAGTGAAATCTTCAAGATATATCAATATAACTTGTTTGTAAAGTTTCATGCTCTAGTAACTTTCATCTTTATTAAGGCTGAGGAAGTCGGTCCCATGTGTCACATTTAGAGAAACACTGGCAGAAATGGCCCTGAAGATATAATAACCCACTAGCCCAAATAATTTGCACTTTAAATGTAAATGTCTATCTTTCAAAACCCTGAAGCCTCGTATCCCAAAAGCACCCCTGGAGACTTATCATCTGTATTCAAACATAGATAAATACTTTTCATAACTTAAAAAAGAGAGAGAAAAACAGATAAGTAAAGGAGTGGAAGGACAGCAAGCTTGACAAACTGATGAATCTGCAATGGCTAATTTATTTGTGGACTAATGTAACAACCAAGGCAGTTGAAATAACTGCTTGTAAGCTCTAGAAAAGAGCATATGAAGAATCCAAAGAAGACTGCACATTTTACACAGCTTCTGTTTTGGTTATAGTTATACATTTTCATTGCTTTAAAGAAAAAGTAACTTTTACCAACTGATCACTTCAGATTTTCCAGCAGTATAGAGTTACAGCAGAAGCTCAGTTAAATTAAGTAATTTTTATGGATTCTATATATTCTACATTTAAAATAGCGTATTCCATGTAGTCTGTAAAATTATACATGTTAGAAATGCAAATCATATTATTGCACATATGGCTTAGAGTCAGCAAAAAAAAGCCATTGGGAGACAAATATTTAAGCAGATTCCTGAAAACTGCTATTCAAGTATGTATTCTGAAAAAAAAAAAGATTACAAAAGCTTCCATAATTTGGAAGCTGTGAAGGAACAGCTCATTTTAAATAAACAGAAGATGGATCTTACTATATAAAAAATATATTTTTTTAAAACAGCACAATGAGCAAAACAGGCTGTACACAATTTACAAATGTAGCCTTCACTGAAAATTAATCCTTCCCTCAATTCAGGCTAGAGGTGCAGTGACACACTAAGAGAAACACATCAAGACACCTCAGGAGAAGTGTTGGTCTAACACATTTCCACTTCACATTGTCAGAAGCATCATTTAATCACACTTCTCATGTATGAGAAGAAAGCAATTGATTTCTTTTAATCAAAATCTGCTTGTGATTAATAAAAGACATACAGTTTTCATATACTCTACAAGAAGCACGGAATGAACTCACCTACCTGAAAATCTACCAATTGCTAATAGAATGCAGGAATCAAAAATTGTTCTCCTTTGTCAAAGTGGTTAGAAATGTTGCCTCTTTCTTGACCAGATGAAGCCTGGAACTGTTTCTTAAACACTGTGTTGCTAGTACATGTTGGCTCACTTCACGGAGTAACTATTTCACCTATGGCTACAGTGCAGATACCCAAATTATATAGAATAAAGGTAATGACTGGTCTTTTAAATGTTAAAAATTTAGGTTGCTTTGGCTTTTTCAGTCTGGAACCATATGAGTTATTTTCTGCATGACTACCTGAATTTACAAGCTCCCACAGCCTTCAAAGCACCATGAAGCAAAGTAAAGGGTGATGTCCTCTGCCTCACATACTCAGTAAGGCCTGCTTTCAAGGAAGAACAGATATTAATCATCTAACTATTCTTATCTAGTGCATCTGCCTTCCTAGCCATGGCATCTGTCCACATTCTTCTTCTGTCACCTTCTTTAAGGGCAGTGCACAAAAGATTTTGAAAAACAAAGTGCGCAAAGAAAGGTTGAAAATAGGAGTGAGATGAAAAGCTACAGTCTTACACAGCTTTGAATACTTAAAAAAACATTACAACTCAAAGGAACAGGCAAATAATATATAATTATCGATATATCTATTTGTATGCATACACATATATGTATGTATGAAACCATGCATGCAGTTTTTAAGTGAAAAATCTTTGGTTGATTACATTATGAAGTTCTCCTACACACCTGTAATTCAAGTTAACAGAAAATCAGTGAAACTGTTATTAAAAGATGAGGTGGGGCAGAGACAAAAGACATTAGGAGTTTAATTTAGAATACTAAGTGATACTTAAGTGATACTTGCTGTTCTCACATCTGCATCATTTTCCCACATAACTTATATAACAAATGAATACCCCTCACAGACTGAGAGATTTCAGTCTCTCTGTTCTTACTGTATTTGAATCCTGAACAATTACCTGGCACATCAATACTCTGGAGAAAAATCAGGTTCTCTACTTTCCATATGCTATTTCTTTTCATAAAATTAAAATAGTAACTATATGTGCTTCCAATGACTCATGGTGTGGAATTCAGGGTCTAGGACACAACTTCACAAGAAACAAAAAAAAAAAGAGAAACCTAACTTTACACTTCCATTAGCATGATTTCTACAGTTTTGTCTAACTTAAAATACAAAGGTGAGTGCTATTCCCACAGAGTTGAGGTCTCAGTATGCAAAATGCAAAAAAGGTACCATAACTAAGTATACAAGGAGCTCCACTGACACTCAGAGTAGCATCTCTCTGTTCCAGATTATGCCTGAGTATGCAAAGGAATCAAATTCAAAGCGCAGTCTATACAGAGCTGTAGAATATACATAGACTACCAAAAGAGAGGTTAATTCAGTGACTCTAGTCTTGTAAGCAGAGTATGGCACAAATACAGAAAACTGTCTGCAAAATACCTACAGGCAAGCAAGAGTAAGCACGGCAGGCATAACTCAACACCTCTTTTGCCTTTATAATTATTGTTTGGAATACTGAAGAAAAGTGCCACTATGTCCAGTCATTTCCTATTTATAACAAGAAGGTGTATTGTAAGGAAAGAATAATGGTATAGTACCCAAGCTGTCACACATCATGACAGAAAAATGAACCACGTCACTTTCTGTCATGTTTTTGTGTCTTACTCCTTCAATGGAATATGTGAATTATGGTATCCAAAAAGGAAAAGGAGGGTAAGATGAAACTCTCATAAGCAAAAATATAAAAAGTTCTTTCAAGGGACAAGTTCTGAAACAATCCTGTTTATGTTACGTTGAAAGACTGTGCACTAGCAAAACAGAAGCAAGTCTGCTAATAAACTAAAACCACATGCATTGTCAAAAGGATTTTGAGAAAAGGATAAAGGTTTGGCCACATAAAATGATATGTGGCAACAATATCAGATATTCAGTCAAGTCATTCACTTGAGATAAAAAATTGTTTGAACAAGGTGCCATAAAAGACCAGCTCCTGGCATTAGGCAGCATGGCTGGGATTCCAGCTCTGAGGATTTGGTTTTGTCCTTCTATACACCATGGGTTTGGTTTGGTTTGTTTTTACAGAATTCCAGAGGGATCTGTTTCTTCCAGACAACAGATACATAAAAGAGTTTAATACATAGAACACCTGAAAGAAGAGTCTTCAAAAAGAAAGAAAGAAAGTACTCTTGCTCTAGATAAACAAAGTGAATGTTGGGAAGGAAATATAATGTACTGTAGGCTAAGCTGATTTTCTGCTATACAGTAGCAAGATAAAAATGCAACTGTATTTTTCTGGAATTAGATCAACTATGACAGCAGCAGTATGATTTCTGAAGTCATATATGTAGTAACTACAGAGCTAACCTCTGTTCTAAAATTGAAAATAATGCTTGGCTTCATATATTAAAGTTTTTAAGGCGGGTTGACTGGTTTATTCCTCTGTTCTGCTTGGACATTTTACTTGCTGTAGGTGAATAAAACAAGTACGTAGAAAAGCAAATGTTATGGAAATGTCTGATAGAAGTGCTTCTTTCTCATAATCAATATTAGGTGCCTTCTAGGCATTAATATACTGAAGAGAACTGACTAGTGCTTCATGGTACATCATGGATACAGTGAAACTAGAATTCATTGTTCTAGGAACAAGCTCAGGAAGACTTGTAACCAGAAGTAGCACGCCATAGAACCACAGAATGGCTTGGGTAGGAAGGGACCTTAAAACGCTCCTGCAGTGAGCAGGGACACCTTAAACGAGATCTGGTTGCTCAGAGCCCCATCCAAACTAACCTTGAATGTTTCTAGGAATGAGACTTCTGACATCCCTCTGGGCAACCTGTTCCATTGTTTCATCACTTTCATTATAAAAATTTTCTTCCTAATATCTAGTCTAAATTTACCATCTTCAATTGAAACCATTACTCCTTGTCTTATTGTAACAGGGCCTGCTGAATAGTTTGCCCCTATCTTTCTTGTAGGTCCCCTTTAAGTACTCAAAGGCCACATTAGAGTCTACCCAGAGCCTCCTCTTCTCCAGGCTGCACAAAGCCCTCTCAGCCTGTCTTCATAGGAGAGGTGCTCCAGCCCTCTGATCATCTTTGTGGCCCTTCTCTAGAATTACTCCAACAGCTCCATGTCCTTGTGCTGAAGACCCCAGAGCTGGATGCAGAACTCCAGATGGGGTCTAACAAGAGTGGAGTAAAGTGGGAGAATCACCTCCCTCAGCCTGCTGGTCATGCTTCTTTTGATGAAGCCCAGGATATGGCTGGTCTGCTAGGCTGTGTGCACATTGCTGGATAATGTCCAGCTTTTCATTTACTAGTACTCCCAAGTCCTTTTCCACAGAGCTGCTCTCAATTCCTGCAAGCTTGAGGAGAAAAGCTTATCAGAATGGATAACGTCAGGAAGTGAACAAGGACAGATTATCAAGAGGGGTTTTTGTTGGGCATTATCAGACATAAAATTAGGCCTGTATCTCAATTTTGCATTGGCAGCAGCTTCTACCATCTGCTGGAGGAAGTGAGAGACACCTCTTCCACCAGACCAGGAGGTGCCTACTGTGACCAACAGCAGTTAGCTGCAGATAAAGCATGACACATTAGTAAGAGAAGGCCTATTATTCTCGAGACACACATACTAAGTCCTAGAAACTCATTCAACTGCTCTCAACAAGTCTCAGGAAATCATTCAGCTAAACCTTAAAAACAAATTAAAAGTTCCTGGTAGAGCCTGATCTCATATCTAACTGGGTATATATAAGAGGTCATCTTTCTGGTAGGATCTCTCTAAACTAAGCATAGACCCCCAAAAATGTGCAAGCCTCCTCACTTAGGATTATTTCACATTGTTTTACAAGAGCAGCTTAACATGCTATTTATTCAGGCCTCTCTCTATGTTTTTTCTGTCAACAATACCCTGTTCATGAGCCTTGAAGAGGTTTCATGAGCCACCATTAGTTCTCTGCCATGAGAGCACAGCCCTCCCATTGTTGCCTGGAGTTGTCAGATACATTAAATATTAAGCACCTTTATCAGGCTTGAATTTTCAAAAAGAAAATGCACCATCATCTTCAGAAAAAGAATTTATTAAAACATTTCCTCACAGTAGGGAATCAAACAAAAGCACTAAAGAAAGCTCTTAAGGAGTTATATTGGGGCATACATTTCCACAGAATGGAAAAAAATAAAATAAAAAAAGACCTCTACAGCCTTAGAAATAAAATAAGTAAATAAATAAATAAAATAAAATAAAATAAAATAAAATAAAATAAAATAAAATAAAATAAAATAGCCTGCCAATATAAAAAATTCCACAGCAGGAAAACAATAAAAGAGCACTTAGGCACAAAACCCAGGAAACAACTCATTAACTAAAATAATAGCTGCTTAAAGATCTTTAAGTCATAAAGATGCAAATGCACAGTTTCTGTTGCATTTTTTGTGTCTGTGTTTTGAAGAGCTTGCTATTACAATGGGTATTCTAGCTGAATTGGCAAATTTATGGTGGCATCTGTAAATACAGAAGGCTGCAATGACAAGCTCATGCTAGCAATTTTTACCAAATGCTCTTCTGAGGAGCTTAACTGCTATTTAACATAATTTGTACATCTTAATCTGAAAAGGAAACTCATTTGAGTCTTGCCACACAAACAGGGTAAGAAAAATGTGTGTATTCTCTTCTACAGGCAGTGACATATCAAAAGCAATTTTTAAATTAGATGAGGGCTATAGAGAGGATGAGCAGCCTGGGAAGATGGCTAAGAATGCCATTACAATCTTTTCATTAGTGAGTCCCATACCATCCATGTACATTTATATTTCATAGTGTAGCAAACAGTGTGGCATGGACAGTCTCTTTCCTCATTCCCATCAAGCCTGCACCAGCACCAGCTTCACAATGTAAAAGCCCAGCAGTACCTTAACTGAGTCTTTGGTTAAATGGGTCATGAAACACAGATTGGGCTGTGGCGTTATCTAGGCTTGAGCATGGTCCTGAAGGCTTCAAGGGACTACAAAGAAAATGCCAGCCTGACAGACCCCTTTATTTATCCCAATGAGTATCTGCTGGCCAAAGTACCTAAAGGTCCGTGAGAAACCTGCTATTAATGTGGTTTTCGTTCATAGACATCTCAAACATCAAGACATACACACAAAAAATATCCAGCTTTATATGCACTACCAAAACCAGGCTGGAAAAATGCAGCACAAGTCATTTGGACATCTTCAGGCAGTTTCTTGGCATGGCATGTGACAAAAATATTAGAGGCTATATATGGCTGCAAGTTTAGAACTTTGTACTTCACATGAAGTATAAAAGTCACCGTAGGCAACAGTTGTATTTCACAGAAGACATCCTGAAGTACACTGAGAATGAGTGAAAGTAAGGTCAGAATTTAAACTTATTGGGAAGCTCACTACAATACAGAATCCAATTTCAGCCAATCTTATTTTGCAAAGTCAACCATGGTCAACAGAAAAACAGAAAATGTTGATGCGGCTCATCTTTTTCTTTCTTTGTCAATCAACTGTATTGCATTTTCCTGTAAAGATCCAAATTTTATGGTCTAAACTTTCATTTTGAAAGGCAAGAGCCAACAATCCTAGTGATATCACAGGGGTAGGTTGGTGGCAGAAATATCCATATTCTATTTCTGCTGCAAGAAAGCAGACAAAAAGTTCTGGCATGTGTGCATTTGGTGTTAACAACAGGGGAAAAAAGAGGGGGAGGACATCAAGTTTAATGCTTAGTACTTCACATTCACAGCAGAAATTGGCAAGTGTCTATCCAGCAATTTATATTCTCATACCACACCCAGATTTAAACTTCAGATTCAAGCAAGCAAACATTAAAAAGAAAAAACAAAGTAAATCGTTGGTAGTGTAAACTAAATGGTCACATAGGGAGTGCTCTAGAACTTGTACAAGTTTATCAAGCTTGTCAGGTACCAGTCAAGTTAGGTCTGCCTATATTAAGGCTCTCATTTGCAAAGGAAAAATTTTTGTGCATAGCAAGGCATACACACATTACAAAACCAGGGAGTATAACCAGAATATTAGGCAGAAAAAAAGCACACAGTTTGCACTAAAAATCAATAACATCCAAGTAGAGTTTAGCAATCAAATCAGTTATGTGTTGTTCATGCATTCCTTTCCAAAACAGCTATTTGAAAATTGAAGTAATATTAAGTTGAAATGTGTTTTTCTAGAGTTCAGGTAAACAATCATGACTGAATCACCACAGTGATATTCCAAAATGCACAAAATGCCTGATCATATATTTCCACAGTTTTGGAGCTCTGTTGCACAAAAATTATATTTGAGAGGAGGGAGAACTAAGGCATGAAACTATTATATTTATAATAATTTGTAGCATGAATATACTAGTAAGTGTCTTCAGTCAAGTAATTAAGCTGCATTATGTACTTATGAGTTCAGGGCAACAACCGAGGAAAATTATGGAAAACTCTGAAGTCCATCCTGAAATCACCAGCAATTTGGTTCTTCTTCCCACAGCCTAACCCCTTCCATAGTATTCACAAAGTTCCCAGATGTGATTCTCCTAATAGTTAGTTCTAATAGTTTTAATTCAAGAACATGACATTTAGAGTAGGATGTATACTGATATTTTTTAATTTATGCCAAACCTTTAATGTGTTTTGCATGAAAACGCTACTACAACATTACTTGGCTTAGTGCCCAAGGTAATTACACTCTTTATACTGCTGTCTTGACTTGCTGCCAAAACTGGCAAAGTAGGCATTTCCCTCAGACAACTCCGTTAATGAAAACTGTTGAAGTCCTTTCAACACTCCTTATTTTGTTATACTTAAGTTGTCATCTCACTTGGGTGGCTCGCTAGACTTTTGTTATCAACAATGTATTTCTTAGCAATATGCTCATGCCTTAACAATAACACCCTAAATTGTTTCCCATCCTTCTAAAAGAGTACTCTGTATAAAGGAACCGTTCCCTTTGGTTTTGAGGAAAAACAGAATACAACAATAACAAATCCCAAACCAACACCTCCCGCTTCCCCCCCAGACAAATAATGGAAAACATTCCCCAGAGCTTTCACATCAGCCTTGGAAGCTGGAGGCAGATGAACTTTCATCTCTACCCTATCAAGTAAAGTTCAGACCAGCAGGGCTGTGGCATGGGAGTTTTAACAGTCCTGATTTCAGGGCTGTGGCCTTAACACCACATAGCCAGTCTTCTGCCACTGGATCTTGGGCTGTCTGGAGATTATAACATCCCATTTTCACTTTCTTATCAGAAAAAGAGAGGCACAGATGTCTACAAAGTCAGCTAGAAAGGAAGAGGAAAAAGAAGAATAAAACAGAAGAAAAAAAAAAAAAAAAAAAAAAAAAAAATCAAGCTGCTTCCCAGCCCATAGGTGTGTTTTCCTGAGGTACTGATATAGATATTGAACCCCTTGATGAAGAAGCACACCTTCCTGCAGCCATGTTGAGTCTCTGTGGTATGGGGTTCTCTTCTTATTCCTGCTTGTGGAAGTCAAACTTAATAGGCAGCACAGCTCTGCCTTTCCAGGGAAGCAGGTAATTTTTTCTGACCATATGGATGTGCCAATAGTTTTTACATGTTTCCTCTCATCAGTGTGAGTTGCAACATGAGGTCCCAGCATGGAACCCCAAGAAATGAACCTGCGAGATGGTAATGAGAGAGAAGAGGGTGAGCAAACACAAAGGGTGATTACTCAGAGGATCCAAGAGCTTTTGCTTGATTGCCTGTAAATTATTCACTTTTACCTCTTTTAAAAGCTTTAGCTCTTGCATTCCTTTGTCCTGCTGCGGAGCTGTGTGGCTGAAAAGGTCCCAAGTGGGCGAGTTTCCAAAGAACTCCATGAAGTGAATTCTATAAAATTCTTTGAATAAGGGTGGCTATCTACAGCTCTTCCGTGACAAGGAAGCATTTGGCCTTAGCGTGACTGCAAACACTTCTGAATCAGCTAAAAGAAATATCAGATGGCATCTATAACCTCTAGTTCCTCGGAGGAATGAGATATGGTACAATGCAGGTGTGCTGCAAGGAAGTCATCACTGCTCCTGACTGACATCTGGATAAAAAGACAACTCTGTTTACTAGAGCAACCAAGTGCACCACTCATACAAAGAATGTTTGTCAGCCTGTCTCAAGGAGAAAAAGTATTTCTGTGCTCATATTCAATCAAACTGGAGGCATGAAAGCCACAGGAGAATGGTGGCTAGAGGCTGAGCATCTGTCTCACACACCATGGAAGAAAGGAAAATGGGAAAAGAAAACAAAAACAAAACCAAAAAACACACCTATTGACTTGAAAAAAGAAACAAAGAGTACTACAATAATCTCTTCCCAATCTATCATGTCACCAGCACACATTATCATTCTCTTTTTTCAATGTGTTTTTTCAAACACAGCTGCATCATACCACTCTTTGTGTAGTACCCAAGTTTTCCTAGCAGCTCACATCTGCTATTTGACACTACCAAGAGAGGCAAGCATGAATCTAGTACACAATACACAGGGAACTCCCTTCAATTTGCTTGTGTTCCTTGTCTGTTCTCTGCCAGTCTTTCAGACAGGAACTCTGACTGCAAGAAATACCAGATATGTTGATTACATTAACAAAGAAAAAAGACTTTTTCTTTTTTTAAATAATCCAACTGATTTCAGGGCTACCTTCTACATCAGAGAGGCCATGGCTGCTGACAATAATTAAAGAGAATATATTTGGAAGAGATAATTTTAAAGTAATGGGAGTACTCCTGGACATCTTCTGATTATTATTTGATTAGGTGCCGGTTTACGTTTCATAGAAGAAACCATAGGAGTTCATGCTTGTGTTGCTGACATATTAATAAAAAAATTAAGCACACAAGCACACCAATGAATAAACATTCCTCCCTCTGGTCACACAGAATCTCACTGGCATGGGAATGGAACATTTTTATCTGCTTAAACTGGAGAAAAAGATGAAGAGTGAATTGGGATGAGATAGGAAACATGCACTTTGATTCTTGACACTTATGTTATGCCATTCAAAAAATCATTAGAGTAGTAATAGATAACATTAAAAAGTACAAAAAATTTTAGAAGAACACTGAACACCAAACTATATCACATCAAGTTAATTGACACAGACTGCCAAGTGAAATGTAAATTGTCCTCCAGAAATTATCTCCTTTCTCTTATCAAGAAAAAGTTAGGATTGGAAGAAATCTTATTTTTTCACAAGTGACTGGAAGAAAGCAAGATGATGTACCCGTCTATCATGTGCATATTACAGTGCTGCAGGTGGTTATCACCATCTCAACCTACTCAACACATTTCATCATTTCACTTCCAAATCCAGTGTCTTGTAAACCAAAAAGAAATAAAGTCATTATTTCTGGTTTTACACTCGGGAACAAAACTCGAAATATGGATCAGTTTCCCATTCTCTTTCTTAGGGGTGCCTGTGTTCACTCAGTTTTCTTACCCATTTCCAGTTTTCTGCTTCTTTCTTCAGATGCACCCTGACACTTTGCTGGGTGTGATTTGTCAATCTAGATGTGATATTTGCACAGCCTGATCCTGGTAGAAGTCTTAGATCCTACAGATTGGTTTGAAGAAAGTAAAAGCTCTCTGAGTAGCTCAGAGCTCTTAGAAAAAAAAGAATTTTGAAGCAAGTCATTTACTGCTCCTGTGATCCTTTCAAAACCAAAAGTAAAGCAGGCGGAAGTTTCAGTTTCCTATCTCTGCTTTTCTTTTTCTCTGTTCCCTTATTGGTCATGCTCTGTCTCAAGAAACTGGACAAGGGAACTGTAATATGAAAAATTAACAAAAGCACTAAAGTAGCACTGTACAAACGATGTTCAGAGAGATTACAAAGCGTAGTCAAAGACGTGTAATTTCTAACCTTTGAAAAATATTCTTCATGAAGAAAGATGCAAGTTTGTCAAAATTAGTACTTGATTAAGTCTAAAAGGTTACAATGCAAGCAACTCAATAGTTTACTGATAGCAGCAGTTGCATAGCTGTTTGATATGACATGGCTGAGCAATAGCCAAGCCACTTCTATATAAAATTCAATGAAATTAGGGAAAGTGCCAAAGATAGTGATAGCGCAGACAGTGGAGAAAGGTAGGAGGGTAGTCCTATGCCTATCGGACTTCAGGAGGTGCAGAAATGACAGAAATAGTAATGAGGCAGGCAGTCCAGCTGATACAGATTGGTAGTTGCCCATTAACACAGCTGCCCAATCTGGTGACTGCTCCCTAAATATCTCCATCTCAGGATGATGGTAGCCAGGAAGCTCACAGCCAAGCTGACAAAAGGTGCAGTGAGACACTGTTGAAAAGGTATAGAGACTGCCTGGAGCATCAAAAAAGTGTTGCTAGGGTTCTCATTTTTCTATAGTAATTTCATTATGGTGCAGTGCTTTCAAATGGGTTTTATTTTTTGGAAAGTAAGTGCATAATTGCTGAACATGCTCTTCACGGGCTTCATAAGGGTAGGGAACTGGATCATTTAAGTACTAGAGTTGATCTAGCACAAGCAGTATTTTCTTTTCAAGCAGCAGTCACATAATGAAAATAGAGTTAGATTTCCCTTTAATTACTGAAAAATATGAAACAGCTCAGCAAAAATTTGGTGATGATGAAGCCTCAGACCTTGCAGACTGAGGTGCAACAAAATCTACCCTAAGGCTCTATGATGTCAAATTTTTTTTCTGGCTTACTGTCTTTGTAGTGCATTGCAATGATAAAATAGTAAAAAAGGATATGAAAGTAGAACAAGGGTGTTTTCTAGATGCATTCTAGAAATACATCAACTTAAATTATTAATTATTATTATTAAATTATTAATTAAAATACATCAACTGCAATAATTTTTGTGTAAAATAAATGTGTACTCTATTTGATCAGGATTGGGCACTGAGGTCTTTTTGATCTTCTGTCCAGTGAAAAACTGTTGAAAGTTCTCTGTACTTGAGGGATTTTGAGTGATAATGTTTTATATATGCTAGCAGGAAATAGTGCTTCTTAGGAGGTGCTATGTTATTTCTTTCATTTTTTCCATCGAAGTAGAAATTACTTAGGGAAGTCTGCACAGGATATTTTTGGCAGGCAAGTCTCAGGCTTGATAAAGTCTGGTTTGTAAGCCATATGGGTAGGTTTTATTAGTTCTGGATTGATCCTGAGTAAGGATGTCTGAAGAAACAATCCCTGCTCCTAAGCAACTTAAAGGAAGAACTACAGCTCTTGTGTTAATAGTGATGGTTCTAAAGTAGGGAAGTTCAGAGACATCAGGAAGAATTAAAAAAGAAATCAGCAATTAATTTGGGAATATAAAGTCATTTGGTTTCCTTGTGGTACAATGACCATTCAGTGTTTGGCAGGTATGTATGGCACTAGGTATGTGTTTTTATTACAATCTTAAATGCAAGTTTGATGTTTAACTTCCAGAACTGAAAAATATTAGCCTTCTAAATGCAAATCAAGTGAACACAAGGCTCTCTACAGGGAGTTCAGAGCAGAAGTAGGAAAGGAAGATATGACTTGACTTCATTGTTCGAGCTTAATAATTGCAACCTCTTGGCTATCAGTGCACAGCAAAGCATACAAATCATACACCGAAACAGCTTCTGTTGTTAATGTTAACTTCATATTGACTTTGGGAACAGCTCTTCAGCATACATCTCTGCAAAATGAATTACGGTGTGTTCTCACAGGCAGCATATGTCCCTTTCTTGCATAGTAAGTTCTATCAGTCAGCACATATGATCCCTGTGTTTTGAGATCAATGCCTTCCAACTAAAGACTGTAATTCGCATTATTAAATAATCAAAGCAATAAGTTAAACTGCAACATTTTGATGCCTTATTCAGAGGCAATATATTCAAAAGAATGAAACACCTACAGCTAACTGTTCCTTTTCATTACACTTTTTCGAAGTAACAACCTGATTAAACACATGTATAAAGGCCATCAACTCAACTTCCAGCATAATACCACAAATATTAAGGTTCACAGTAAAGGACTTCAATTTGCAAATTACATCCTTGGGCTCAAAAAATTATAGAATTTTCAGGGCTGGAAGGGACCTTTAAGATCATCTAGTTCCAAACCCCTGGCCATGGGCAGGGACACCTCCCACTAGATCAGGTTGCTCAGAGGCCTGTCCAGCCTGGCCTTTAAAATTTCATGAGGTTGGCATGGGCCCACCTCTCCAGCCTGTCGAAGTCCCTCTGGATGGCATCCCTTACCTCCAGAGTGTCAGCCACACCACACATCTTGGTGTCACCAGCAAATGGCTTAGCATGCACCCAATGCCACCGTCTATGTTTCCAACAAAGATGTGAAACAAGAGCAGTCCCAACACTGATCCTTGAGGGACTCCATTTGTCACCCCACTTGGACATGGACCCATTGACAGCCATTCTTTTGGGTGTGGCCATCAAGCCAGTTTTTATCTACCAAGTGGTCCATCTGTCAAACCCATGTTTTAGCATCTTGGAGACCAGGATGTTGTGTGGAACAGTGTCGAAGGTTTTGCTCGGGTCCAAGTAAATGATGTTGGTTGCTCTTCCCTTGTCTACTGATGTTGTGACCTTTTCATAGAAGGCCACAAGGTTTGCCAGGCATGATTTGCCCGTGGTGAAGCCATATTGATTATACCTGATCACCTCTTCATTATTCTTCCACTCCAGCAGTGCTTTCAGAAGGATCTGCTCCATGATCTTACCGGGCACAGGGTACTTAAATACACATATTTATTTTGGCTTTGGCTGACTTTAACGTATGATTTTTAGCAGAAAATCCATTGAAATGGTAGTAAAATTAAGAGGAAAAATTCCATCCTCTCTTAAAGACCATCTAAATGAATAACCTATCTCCCATATTTGATTTATTCACAAGCCCTGAAAAATGCAAAGGTAAAAAATGCTAAATAATGCAAATTTCTTTACTTTTGCTCAATCTTTGTTTCTTCCATTCAACACAAACGTTCTTTCTTTCTTTCTTTCTTTCTTTATCTTAGACTGTTCCCATAGCAGAATTTTACTTGCTTTTCACTGACTGAATAAACTGTATAAAGGGGAATATAACAGAGGAACACCATACAGCATCTTCTGTAGGATAGCCCAGCAAAATAAATATGACCCACCCTCTATTACTCTGTTAAATTCAATTAGATAAGACACTATACATAAGTCACAACAGCATGTTCAAGAATTTCTAGTCCAGGCATCCAACCTACCAAAAAGTAGAATCAATTCATATTGACTATAAAAGAGAAATACAGGTATGAGTTCTTTGCATAATAACTGACCATACACATGCTTAGATCCTGAAGGCTCAGTATTTCAAAGCAATTTTTCTTCACAAAAACAACCTTTCCATCTCTCCACCATTCCTTCCAGAAAAACCCAAATACAGACTAAACATCTGAAAAACCAAATGTATTGATTCTTTATCAAATAGACACACTAAAGTCAGACAGATTTCCTAAGGGATTTAGGAGCTGGCTTTCCAGTCAAACTTCTGCATCCAAAATTATAGATTTTTAAAAATTATAGATTTAAGATGATTTTCCATGCTTGCAAAGAGAACAAAAGATGGTTCAGACACTGAAACATATATCTGTCCAGGTTTATCCAAACTCATTTGCTGCAGAAGACAGAAGCAAGTAATCTGTTTTGGTGTTCCTATCTCCTAACTACACATCTGTCTCAAAGCACTGTCTTAAGTTGTCTGTGTTCAAAATTATTAAAATTGTACACATGAAAATTTGCAAATAAGACAAAAAGACAAGTTATATGAGTCATAAGACACAAAATAACAAAATCTCCTTCCTTAGTGCCCAATTCAGCCAATTGTTTTAACAAAGTAAATTCAGACCTCAGCATCTCAAACCTCATGCTGAACAGGAAAATACCACTGAATGATTAGAAGAAATATAAATAATAAAATGATCCTTTAAAAGGATCATATAAAATCATATGAAGACAATGTTTCAGTCTCTCAGTCTCAGTAAGAGGATTTGAGCTGCTCATAAAAAACAGAGTCAATGAAATACTGGTTTTAGATTTGCTTTTTTTTTTTTTATCCTTCAGGGAATGCTATTTTGGCAAAAATCTCTCAGTCTATATTTTAATGAGAGCTAAGAACTTATTTCTAAAACACAGAAGGTTAGAATGGGGTAAGTGCTCAGAAAAAAGAAACTGCAGGTAGGGCAGTCCTCCTAGGTGAAAGATATCTACCAATATCTGTTCAGGTGGAAAAATTGATTGTAACTGTGAATAAGTATTTTGGAAAAGAGTTTTATTTTAGTTTGCAAATCAAGCTCATAAGAACTTGTTTTATCTACCATCTAAGATGTGGCAGAAGTTTTTCATAGAACGTTTTTGAGTGCAATGATACATATTAATGGTATGGTTGTAATGCCAGACTGCTTAGATAAAAGCAACATATGAGATGAGCCTTTGATGTATGCTTAGATAGTGTTCCAGCTCAATATATATACAGTAAGTCTTCTTTCTCGTTAGAATGAACATTTTGTGTTTTGAGAACTCTAGGCTTGTACTGGAAGAATACAAGTCAGCTATTCTTTCACATTTCTCTTTGACTGTATCACCCAAAAAGAAAAATTATGAATAGATCAAGGACTTGGTGCATGAAGTAGAAAATGTGTGGAAGACAAAAGGTCTCAAATCTGGGCTGTCAGTTTTAAATTAGTTTTTTCCACAAATATATTTGCGGACTCCAGAATGTCATGAAAATAGAGCAGTCCCAGGAAAGTGCCATTTGGTACTTGAGAGTGTTCTTCTATTTGCAAAGAAATATCACAGGAACAGCCTGTTCTCATAGTGGGATGGGAACTGAACCTCTCCATAACATTTTCAGTGCCAAGCAGCCCATCCTCCATCTGTCTTCCAGCAGGAGAAAGTGAAAACAAATAAAAAATGGAAAGGAGAAGCAACCATAATTTGGGCCTAGGAAAGAAACATCTGCTAAAGTGAGGAAAAAAAAGGTGAAGAGAATCAGATGAAGAATCATAAAGCAGGTAAAGAACAAAGCCATGGCAGAGAAGTTCCCCCAAAAGGAGAGAAAGAAGAAATAAAAAGGGGAGAATAAAAATAAATTTTCAGGAAGAAAGGCAGGGAAACATAAAGCCAGATGTATCATAGATATTTACCTGTATTAATAATGAGGGATTTGATGAACAGGATGACTGAGTAGCCGTGTGTTTTGGTTGTTCTAAAACATGGTTTTGCTCATTTATGTTGATCTTAGTTTCTCAGCTTTTGAAATCCATGCCATAAAAAAAAAATTGGAAGATTGCTATATAAAAGTTATTTTATACATTTGAACAGGCATTGCGTGGGGTGGGAAGAATCAGCCACTTAAATGCCAGCTTTCTGAGTTTTCCAATTATTCTAACACAAACAGATGAGCATTCCTGTGTGCCTGGGTGAGAAGTATACATACAAGTAGCTGCCATAGATGAGATGATCCAGCAAAACTGCTGGATTATATTGATATAATCGACTGTCAATCTGAACACTTCAGAATTAGGGATTTAGCTTTTTAGAATTAGGAAACTGCCTCTAAAATAATCAATTGTTAAAACATCAAAAATGTAAGGAACACGAGGAACACTTCTTTTTTTCTTTTCTTTCCTTTTTTTTTATTATTTTTTTTTTTTACTTTTTTTTAAAGATAGATAAACCTTGTTCTTCTTAACATCATTCCTTTGGGTATTTTTTCTGATTTTTTATTTACTTTTCTAATATAATAAACAAAAGACTGTACTTTTATATATGAAATCAGTAGATAGCACATCCCCAGAAATCTTATCTGTGCCATACAATTCTAGGACATAGTAAACATGGTGAGAAAGGACTCTAATACTAAACACTGGGAAGCAGAAAAGAGCAAGGTAGTTATTTGAGCTCTTTTACCTCTGAAATCTTGTGTTGCCTTCTATCAGAACATTTTAAGTGTGACTGAAACTGGAAGGATGACCTTTCACAAGCAGCTTGTTGTTGCAGGGTAGAGAGGAAAATTAGGGAATCAAATCTTTAACAGAAATTATCTTTAACACTCACGGTATTCTCATCTGTCATGCAAAACACAAGGCAAGATCCATGTGTGCCAGGTGTCTGACAATTTAAACCAATACTCAACAATGATAAAAATACCAGAACACCTCTCTAGATATAAAATTCAAGTGTAAAGTCATGTTTTAATTTATTTTCTCACATGTCAAGGACCTGTCTTCTGTTGTTCTTCAGTGACTGTATATGTGCAGTCGATGAACTATGCCATCAGGAAAATGGGATTTCTACTTTCATGTCCTGAAAGCTTTGCTGGCAGTTAAAGCATGTCTTTTTTTGACTTTGTATTTTAGTTTTACTACAAACAAAACAAGATAGCACAATAATTCATGGTTACTTCATGCATGCTGTCATGAGGATGATTAATCTAACACTTCCCCAAGGCATTGCAAAGAAAAAGTACCTTTCAGCCGTTGCAGGCTTTTCTATTACTGATACACAACTGTAACACATAAGGCTCATGAAATCAGATTATAATGCAGTATGTTCCTATTATTTTATATCATTTATTCTGGGTTACTAATTTGCTGAGTCTTTAAGGCTCATTCTTGGTGAATACTTACTTTAATTATACAGATTTATTTTTGTTTATAGATTACCAAAATTTTAAACTCTTAATAAAAAATCTAAAACGCAGTGCGAATAAAGCATTAGAAACCATATTTCTAAACTAAGGTATAAGATTAAAGATACTATGCTTAATTCCATTGTGTTCCATTCTCTTCTGCTTGCTTCCTTATTTTACCCACACTTCTCACCCAAGCACACAGGAATGCTCATCTGTTTGTGCTGGAATCTTTTTCTCAAAGGGAGATGCCCTCATTTTTAAGGAACAGAACAGGATATAATATACAGATAAGAGCTTTAATTTTGGGAACAGGTCTTTCCCACTCATGATATCTGAAGGTAACAGTTTTTTCTCTTCTTGAACAACAGTATATTATACCAATAGGGAACAGAAAACAGATATTTACCATTCAGTTCTGATCTAAGGGAACTGTTTAATGTACAGCCATATGTCTTTAGCAGCTTTACTGTGTTTTGGTTAGCTTCCATTTACCCCATGCTTAGTGACCAAAATTTAATGCTTTAGAACAACATAATGAGCTGCTATCTCAGACAATTGCTGTTGAGTATTTTTCTTTGGTATTGGGACTGATTTACCTAGTGGGCATAACATTCAACCATGCACAATATCCATTGTCAGTTAAAGCATATGCGTGTATCATTTTATCAGCTTCATGTCTAACCTTCCTTTAAGCATGGAAAGTGTTCACAAGTTTAACACAGAAAAAATTAATTTTGAGCATGTTAAACAATATTCTTTTCAGCCTCTGCCACATCTCATACCTTCTAAGACTTTCTGATTCTTCCATTAAAGTTTCACAGCCTTCTCGAAGTTTTAGCATTTGTTTTCTAATAAGACGTTAGCTTTTCATGCTTGCAATACAGCAATCCTTGGGTCTTTCTGGTAGCTGGAGGTGAGCCTTGGCATCCATCGCATATTAGAAGAAAATTTTAATTACTATCTACAGAAAACACTAGGTTTGCACTTCTGTAAAATACTTCAGACTTATAACTTGTAGCTATGTGCTTGTTAAGATGCCGTCACCATGTTAGATTAACTGAAAATTGTGGCATTTCATTATTAGAGGGAGAAAGGCACAATAAAGGCAGTGAAGAATCCTGTAGCTCAGTCTTACCCTGCACACCAAAAAATCAAATTTTTTATTTGGTCTATGCAAAACAGCTTAACAGGACTTGGTTTTTAAACTGTACTGTCCAAATACACTCTCATCTAGCCTATAATGATTGGTAGAGTTCACACTAGCTCAAAGGATATAAAGAGCTCTGAGATCTAGTACAGCAAAATAATTCTTTTTTGACCAAAACCTATGGTATGCTGACTATGAGCATCAGTAAAATTGGTATGAGGTTATCTCTATGTACAGTGTTTGTTGAAAGGCATGAGTCTTTCCTTCTCTAATAGCCAACCCTCATTACTAATGGTTTACTTGTCTTCTAAGCTTAGTTACCTGTTGCAAGGCATTCTCATCAATTTCTGTACAAGTAACTGCAGGATTTTAGAAAGCTTTAATTTTATAATCTTGCCAGTTTTTAAAGAACAGTACTTGCAATGGGTATGGCTAAAATGGGAGTATCTGTACTGTCAGAAATTTAATTAAAAAACAAAAGTATTCAAATCTTAGCTAGCTTATTTATCACAGTTAAACTTCCAAAACTCAGTTTGCAAAAATCTGTCAGCTTTTAAGTGCAGACTCAAAGCCTCTTCAAATAACTTTTCTTCGTGTTACATCACATGCAAGCACCCACACCTACCTAAATGCTGCCTACACATTCAAATATTTCAGATAGCAGGGTGATAAAGCAACATTAACCTATCATATCGGAAGGTTTATTTAGGCTTTATACATATATATGTATTTATAAATTGGATTTTTTAAAACAAAATGAGAACACAAAACTTGCCTTTTTCTCTATTTCCACCAAAAATGAGTACTGACTGCTAGGGGCTCTGTAGGTAATGAAGTCTTGTTAATCAAAAATTTCACCAAGATAGCTAAGAATCTCACCCACTAAATCTCCGTGTTTATGAACAGTCATAAAACTTAAGTTCAGCAAGGATCCCCTTCTGCCATTTCAACAGAGCAGTTCTTGTCTCAAGGAGAGCAGCCCTCCTTAGTTGAGGGATTGGTTTTGGCAGGGAAGTATTATTCACCCTGAGTGAGGATAGTGGAATATGATCAGAGAAGCCAGGGCAGGCTTTTCAATGTCAAGCCAACACATAATTTTAAAAAACAGGCAAAAGGGTATTTTCTGAAACAACAAGAAAAAAAGATATAAAGAAGGAAAAAATACTGTCCTAATTTGAGCATGGATGCTGTTTTTAATTCATCCAATTGTGTTAAACTGCTAATAGGCTAATTTGGAGAGCCCAGCACATTCAAGAGGTTGGTATGTAATTAACAAAATCAGCTTCTCACAATGCCAGACAAGAGGTCAATGCTTGAATGAGCAGCTCCCTCGAGGCAAAAAAGCAAGATTAATGTTGCAGAAATTTCTCATTCATTCTGCTGCTGCTAAATATCAATGATTGGAAAGAACACTATTGTTTCTTAGTTACTTAATTTGGCAAAGCTTTCCCTCTTTTGCTACAGCAGCGGCTCTTTGCCTGATCCTTGCATCCTCCTCAGCTAGATTTTGACCTGTATCTGGCTTAGTGCATTTGCAATTATATTTATGAACTCAAATAGGGCCGGACTCTGACAGTGTTATGCAAGTAGACTTCTGCTTTGGTGACAGTAGTTTCATTGATGCCAGCCTTGTATCCTTCTAGAAGTTCTAATTCTATGTCAGCAAAACGGCTGCACCTGGCTTTGGAGGATTTTACGTGCCAGTAAAAAATGCTGGGAAAACTCCAAAGGATTCATATGAATGCTTCAAAGCCAAACTGCTATCCCAGTAAACCCAACTGTCCTAGCTTTAGGATGAGACCTTGAAGAGCTGATTACCTCAGTTAAATTTTATTTCAAGGGATTGCTTGGAATGAATAAAGGCAGCATAATCCAGCCCCCTTTTAGACAGCATGCACACACAAAATTTAAGCTGTGAGAAACTGTAGGAAATATTGATGAACAAGGACAAGAGATTTCTTGAACAATAGTTATTTTCACTACCAAATAGACTGCTTGCAGAATATATTCAAGAGTACTGGCAGGCATGATTTGATGTGTGGAATTCAGAATAAGTTTCAGTCAGGCAAATTTTTCCCTTGCTCCTTAAATCAGGGCAATTTAAATATAAGTTTACCACTGCTCAACTAAGGCAACATCCAAGTTGATACCTGTTAATAGTAGTGAGAATCTTTAAAGATTATTTTGATCAGTGGCAAGATGCTTTCACTCCTTGCAGTTATAAAACTGTGGCTGGGGCTATATTGAGAGCAGCAGCCAGACTTCTCAGTTACCTCAAAGAGTTGCTTCTGATTCCATACTTTCCGTAGCTAGTACCATACTTGTTATCCTCAAGGACTTTGAGTTAAGATTAGTGACCTTCTATTATTTATCACATGACAGATTTTTTTGACAAGGCCCCAAAGAGCAAGTTTTTTTTAAAGTATGTGCCTTCCTATGTATAAACTTCGGGATGAAAAATGACATTTATATTGCAGGCAAAGACTGAAGCATTCTCTTTCTGGCATTTCTAGTTCTTATTTAGAGTATAAACGATGTTCAAAAATTATAAAGTTTCACACCATTCTATTTTAAAGGAAACTGCACATGTCCACAACATATGTGCAACATATGATTTCTCCCTGTGGTTCAATCTGTGCACAATACTTGTGAAAAATATCAGGTGTAATATTATTTGAAAGAAAAATAATTAAGAACCAATAAAAAATAGTGGGAGAGCAATGGTAAATTTACGGTCCTAGTATTTCAGACTTTAATAATAGTCAAAGAAAAAAGAAAATTGAACTTAGATTCTGGGTTGATCAAAAAAAATATTTATTTGAAACGGCCAAATTCTTTTTAAGTTTCAGTAGTAACTAGCAATAGTTTCACTTCTCTTCAGAAACAAAATAATTGCTTTAGTTACTTCACAGTTCTGAACACAATTCCCTTGAAAAATGTCAGTTGTTTTCTCTTTTATCTAGTGTATATGTGTGATTCACCATGAGTGCTCAGTAGATTTAGGCATATTTAGAGCTCCAGTTACAACAACACGACTGGAAGAAAAGAGAAAAAAACCCCACAAGACTACAGGCATGCTTTACCTTGGACACGTCTTTGATCTAACTGTCAAAACTATGAACATTCTTCACCATTATTTGTGAATCATAACTCTATTAGAAATGACCAGCAGAATTCAAATCCAGTATTATGAGAATAATTTCAAGTGGAAATTTCAGTAAATTACTTTAGAATAATCACATGCTCTCAAAATAAATCCTTTATAATCCTGTAAATGTTTAATATATTTTAATAGATTAAATATGTGAATCAGAGGATAAACTCTTTTCTAAAGGTGAGAAATATCTTGAAAACAAACTTAAAGTTTTAATGGAAATTTAATTTTAAACTAAGTCTTCCATATCTGTTCCACCTTCTAACTGCAAATACAAACCCAACATAATTCAGAGTCATAGCCTTAAGGTAGATTAAGTGATTTAAATGCATATGTATAGTCCTTGTTAATTGCAGTAGAGGTTTGCACTATTTTTCTTACAGCTTAACTACAATTCAAAAAATATGTTATTTCTGGAGTGTATGAAGCTCCTTCAATTGTTAAACAACAATTCACCATAATCCAAAGCCTCATTACGATGCCTCCTCCCTGTGCCATTATTCTCAGGTGTCACTTCAAGCTTCATTCTAAGACAACTGCTTACCAAACAAGACTGGAGTGTGTGAGTAGACACACATAAAGTATACTGCAATAAATGTAGCTTACAGTACAGAGCTAGCCACTAACTAGCTATGCTTCTAACTGTAATCTTCAGAATACTATTAACCACTATTACAAAGAAAAAACATTAGAAAAGCAAGAGATGCCAATCTTTGTACAGTGCAGATACATAGTGATTAAAGAAGTCTACATTCTTCTATAATTATTCTACATTACATAAGAAATAAAATACTTATATTTTATTTTATTCAGAGGAGGGATATAGGTTTTCAACCTTGTGACTGAGGCATATAAACCTCTGTTTAGGCTTTTAAATATGAACATCATATGGAATTTTTTTTTGTTTGGTTTGGTTTTGCTGAGATAGTGATCAGTGGGCTCCAAATCAGAACACTTGCCTCCAATTTATGGCATTATGGAAGGTAACCACAGGTAACTAGATGCTAAGCTACTTGATAGCATTTCCTACTACCTTTGCCCTTCTGGAGACTTAGAAAATGACAGGCACAGAGATTTAGATAACATTTAGCCTAAGTCTGGATGTTCAGCTCCCAGTATTTATACAGGACTTCACCAGTGCTCAGCACCTTTGAAAACACCTTGTTTCTGCACTGAGCAATTTCTGAAACTTTACGGCCAATAAGCTCTAAGTGGGCTTTTTAAATATCTTTCTTGCCCTTATTTGTCTTATGTATCTATCACCATATTTCTCTATGTGTACCTCCACATGTTAGAGATTTCTAATAATACTGACATGACATCCTAAATATGTTGGTGTTCTTATACCTTTACAGCTAGTTAATGGTCTGTGTTAAATAATTCTTCCAAAATTTTTTTTTTCTAAAAGAGTTTCTTGTGGTGCCAAACAGACTCAGGAGAGAGCAATGAGTGAACGTAATGATTACAATGGAAAAAAAGTTCTTCTTATTAATCAGGTTTTAATATTTTCATTTAAGATAAGAATTACTGAATGAAAGGCCAGAACTAGTAAAAACTAAGGAATCTGAGAATATATTAAAAAAAATTTAAAACTTAGATCTGCTTCACTTGGAAGCACTTCAGAAGAAAGCATAGTTAAAGAGTGGTAAGGGCAACCTGAGGCTTAGTTACATATTAGTTACATTAAAAGACATAGAATATTACATTTTCAGGCCTCAGAAACAACTGTAAAGTCAATGATCAGAATACCAACAGAAACCAATAACTTCAGTCTTTCAGAACAAAGCAGATATATATATATACATTTCTATTTCTATATACAGAAGATATATATATAAAATTTGAATGTCTAGGAAATGGCCCTTTATCAAAGAGAGATGAAGATGTGCTTAAGCTTATCCCTAGGAAGAAGAGATTTTAAACTGGGATTTGATAATGTGTTTAGACGGAGCTCAGAGTAAGGATTTTTCTCTGCTCAGGTGATCAGGACATGCATCAGCCTTTGTCTTGATAGTGTATGACATACAAGATCACTGCTCTACAGCAGCTCTATAACCAGAAGACTCATGATTGCATGGTCCAAAGAGGCTGAACTGGTTTAAATGTCTTCAAGATATTTTGCCTAATTAATTTTGTAGTAGGTAGGCAGTGATTAGCCTCTGTGTGGAATGGAATTACGTTGTATGTCCCATAGTTACCTACAAGCATTTTTTGCAAACCAGCCCTCATTTCCTTTACACTCTTCAGTATTATTTTGCCTTCTCAAATGACCTTTCTGGGGCAATTTCTCTGTTTCCTTTTTGCACAGCCACAGCTTTTTGTAGCTATCATGTCCTAAGTAGTAGATGTCTAAATTGGGGGATGGAAATCTTGACCAAAACCGTTTTAACTGTTTAATTTTTTTGAATTTGTACCAAATACTATAGTAATACAACCAGTAATAAGTTCTTACAGTGGGACTCAAGTGATAGAGATTTGAGATGGATCTGCCTTGGGCTTTTTCCTCATATTTTCTGTCTTGTAAAGTCTGAGAAGTCTTGTAAACCCTTGAGTCCCTCAAGGGTCAGTACTGGGAGCGGTACTATTCAATATATTTATTGATGACCTGGACGAGGAAATAGAGTGTACTATCAGCAAGTTTGCTGATGACACAAAACTGGGAAGAGTGGCTGACACCCCAGAAGGCTGTGCTGTCATTCAGAGACAGACTGGGCAGACTGGAGAGTTGGGCAGGGAGAAATTTAATGAATAACAACGAGGGCAAGTGTAAAGTCATTGCATAAAGTAACAACATAAAAGTAAATATACCAAAGAAAAAGACTCAAAATGGTGAGATCTCTCTGGTAACCTACAGCTTTCAGTACATGAAAGATACATTTCAGTAAGGAAACCCTATGTTTCCTTTAGACAACAGTGAAGCAACAAGGATAGATTCCATCAGACAGGGATACAAATATAAAAAAAATCTGTAATGTAGGTGTTCAATACAACACTGATTTAAATTATTGTAACTGGGAGTAAAAATTCCTGTCATAAAAATTCCTTGCAGTTGCTAAAAGGGACAAAATCCAAATCTATTTGGTTTGTTTGACTGCATATTGCAGTCTAGCTATTTTAATTTATGTTGCAATTTTTATGTCAAAATATCGAGCAACCAACAGGTGCAAGAAAGATGAACAACAGACAAGTGAGATAACAGAAAAGATAAGTGGCCCAAATACAGTAATGAAGCCAGCCAGTAATGAAAATGGGGGGGACATACAGATTTTCAATATGAAAGAGTGCATAATCATAAACCTAAGGGCAAAAATACTTAAAGATCTAGTATTAGTGAAGAAAAAGTCTATTTCAAGAAAAAAGGTGAAATGGGACATAATGGGTAAGTTTCTGTAATACTACTGTAAATTAAATACTACTACCCAAATTATGTCTCCTGGGAATGCATTCAATGCAAAGCTTAACCCTGGATCTTAAAAGTCCCCAGAGATTAAATACATTGCTCATACCAGTATCCTGAAACACCTCTAATCCTTTGCTTTCAGAATTATAATACCTCATGAGAATACTAGTGATAATGCTCTCACTGAATTTTGTATTCTTATTATGCAGCAGTTCACTAAGTGTGGGGAGTTTTGAACTAAATTATGTCTTTAATAATTGTAAATCTTCCGTGAGATGTTAGAAGTTATAGTGCATTGAGTTACGTTATAGGTGTGTTTGATATTTTCTGTTTTTACTATTTCAAGAAAGCCTACTATTATAATGGATACTTCATAAAAATATTTTCCCCATAATTAGGAATAATTCCCCGAATGTGCTCATGGCAGCCCTGGTATACCACCACACTGAAGGCTACTAGGAGACAGAAAAAAAAAGATTCAGTGGGATTTGCAGAAACCAATACTTTCATAATTCTTGATGGTGTGTGAAATTTGGGACTGGAGTAGTAAACAATATACCTTAATTCACGCTGAAATGAATACATTCACTCTCCATGAACAACCTCACTACAGTATGTACTAATAGCTGTCATTTCAAAGGCATAGTTTGTTCCAGTTCTTTAAATTCAGTGCAACACCAAAAAAAATTAAGTTTCTTACATGATGCATACCACAGAATTGAGTTCTGACACCTGAGTTTTTATATTCTTCAGGTATTTTTCAGGTTAACAGCTCCAGGGATATAAAAGAGACAGATTTTTACTTTAAATATATATAATACATATTTTGTTTCGTAAAAGTCCTTGTGCACAACATTATAATTTGCCATTTCACATGGTACTTTAATTCTAATTGCTTTCAATTTTTACTTTCTTTAGATGTTAGAACAGCCTAAGAAAAAAAATAGAATAAATACACATACAGAGGGATGCATATGTATACTAACTCAAGTACACATTTTTGTATATTGCAATTTAATTCAAAGGATTACTAAAGGCTAAGAATTTTAATTGAATCTCAGCAGAGAAAGACACTTCAAGTTATTCAAGAAGTAATAAAATAACTCCGAACTCTGAGGCTCTTCATCACTAATACAAGCTTTCATACCTAAACTGAGTGGCCTGCAAAAATTTGTGCCAAAAAACCCAGAGTCATGCATGCAGTTGACTTGCTCTTCCAGTTTCTATTTTTGCTATCAACTTTTAAATATTCTTGTTTACGTTGAAGCTTATCAGCATATGCTCAATATGTTGTGTTGTTTTCCTAAACGTTAATAGATTGACTGTCATTTCAAACTCAACCCCCCCCCCAAAAAACAACCAACCCAAGAGAACCAAAAAATGAAGTTAAACCAACCATTAAAAAAGAAAACCTTGAAGACCCTAAAAATCCTTAAATGTGATACAGCAATTAAACAGAGTTTGCATATTGCTATAAATGCTGAGTACTTTACCAATGTGATACAAATTTCTGGCTTCCTTGGTGTGTGTATGACCATATTGTCTGTAAAGATCTTGAGTACTTGTAAGATTTTAGCTACTTCCTCACCACAACCCTGTATTGTAAACCTGCCCTTAATATAAATGGGAGGAAAGTTGTATTGAGAGCTTTGTCTGCTTTGGCAGGTTACATGGAGGTAAAGTATTCCAGCATAAAAAAGTGAAAACATGGTTTCTTAGAAAAATGTATGTCCACCTGAGGCTGTGGAGTGTTCTCTCTCTTAGTCTTTGCCTTATCAACCATGGCAAACAGGGAATTCAAATTGTAGCATTTAGACCATGATGAGAAACTTCTATGGCCTAAGGTACAAGAGTTTTAAATACTTTTTTTTCACCAATACTTTGAGATTGGGTCTCTTGTATATGCAGCTTACTTTAGTGCCTCATTGACAAAAAAAGAGAATAAAACTACAATATCTGTAAAGGGGTAATCATGACTCAGTGAAAAAGATTTGGTCTGGATGACAGGAGGAAGTACATAGCTTAGGGGAGCATGGGCTGGGTTTAGAAACTTTTATGCTTTAGCATTTGTTAGATGCAGCCACAGCAGGTACTCATATGGCAGTAATTGTAAGACACATCACCAGTGGCTGTTGAGAGAATATTTATCTGACTTCAACAAGCTTCGTTATTCAAAAAAGTTTTTTTCTTCTCTCCATTTCCTTCTCATCGAAACCTACCGATGTTCTAATTAGAGAAATTGGATGATAACTATAATCAGTTTAGTGTATCACACTCATTTCAATATCTAAACTCCCCCTCCCATTACTAGAAGCAAATCATAACATCTCTCAATTCCCCTTTAACAAAAGCAACAGAATCGATATTCATTACCGGGTATTTCTGTTTTAAATAGAATGCCTCCTAACAGCATCTTTACAGGCTCAGCAGTACTTCTTGTGTGTTTAATCCTATAAGTACTGAACTTGGTTTTTTCAATGTTACCTTTCACAGTCTATCAGAATTATTTCAGATTTTCAATTGGAATCATTCATGATGAACTGAGGGTTTTTTTAACAAAGTACTTTAATGATTATGCTCTTCAAGGCAGGTTTTTTTGTTTTCTCCCTGGAAAGTAGCAGGCAATCAGTAAACTCAACACAATATACGTGTTAGCACCCTGGATCTTAGAAATGCAGGCAATAAAATATATTGCCTACCTTTATAGAAAAAGGCAAACAATTTAATGGGAGGAAATCCTTCTCAACATTGTGGCCCTAACACTGAAGATGGATGAAGGTAAACATTTAGAACAAACTGAATTTCTTCTCTTCCACACCAAACCAAGTATCTGCTTTGAGTATAGCAAATTGCACCATCACATAGGTATCAGACAGAAAGTATACAGTTACATCTGTGCACACTGTTTACATTGCAGAACCGAAGTAAAAAAGCACAAGCCAGAAATTGTCAATAGAGAGGCACAAACATTTCTCTAAATAATAATTTTATCCTCAAACCACTTTCCCTCTGTTTTTACCCAATACATACAGGAGGAGCCAATATTGTGCTAAAATCTTTGTGCTTGTTATTGCAGTCAGTTCTTGGAACTGTTTTTTGAAAGTCAACTGCTGAAATCTGGTACTGATAGCTGTCATCTGCTGCCTGCCTACAAACTGCCAATAGGTTATCATTTGTTACCATGGAAACACAGATTGGTGTAACTGAGAGAAAAAGAAGTGTTTTAAACAGCTATAGTTTTCACACTTTGACCCAAGATGGAGTTTGCTGTTATTAGCTGCAAAGGTCACACTGAAAGAGTCAGGAGGGAAGAGCACATGACATTGCCTTTGTCCTGATTCTCCTGTTCAAAACTGTGAACCTGGCCAGATTATTTCATGGATACCTTCTGGGCAAGGTAGCTGCCTTCCCAAGGAAATTAGGCATGGGGGAGGAGTATGAATGCCTGAACTTTGTCACACCTAGAGGATGGGCAGAGATGGAGAACACACCACATGTGGGAACCTGGAAAGGGCTTGAGCAGTGCCACAGTTCAATGACCACTCCAGGCCCTGCCTAAAGACTCACATATCATATCCAGCAAAAGTATTAAACTGTATGAGCTGTATTTCCTGTTGCAAGCCTAAGGAGCTTCTGAAGTGTTAGAAAAATAAGCTCTTTCAATGTCCTTTATATATCTACCTATAATACTTCCATTGCAGTATTGTGAAAGAATAATATAAGAAACTAAAACTTACCAACTTTAAAGTGGAACACCCCAGCAACACGCTCCATGCCCAAGCCCTATTTAGTAGCCATTTCCTAAGTCTATCAGGTCTGAAACATTTCTGTACCTGCTTTTATTGTGTTTGTCCGTGGTGTACTAGAAATGGAGTTTCTACAAACGTTTGCTAGCCTTCTATCCTCTAGTTTTTGTCACTGATATTTTGAAAATCTATTCATCCATTTAATTTCATACATGGCAAGATGTCATTACCTGGTGAAGTTATTCCAACTTTTCCATTTTTTCTACAGGTTTTGTTCATGGTTTTAAACAATCCTTTGACCTTTAAATTAGCACAAAGTAAAATACAGTTTAATTACTTACTTGAATCTGCTACTGATGGCAGCTTTGTTAGATACTATATTTATGTGCTCTTTATTAAGAGAATTTAATGCTGTCTTGCTATTGACTACTTGGGCCTTCGGTCTACTATAGTTCCCATGTTCAGTTTTTCAAATACTTTAACTTTTTTTTTATTTCTTTACATATCTGAGCTTTTCTTTCTTCCCTTTTACTTGAAGGACACCAAGATAGACCTAATGTTTCTCCTTGATCAATGTAATGTCCCCTGCCTTGTCCATAGATGAAGTCACTTAAGCCAGAGGCTTAAGCACATTGAAGGTTCTGCAACATTACTTGAATTCATTACATCATGCTCAGAGAAGTATAGCAGTAAATATATTCCCTGTTCAGGCTCGCTGCCTGCATTCTCAAGACACCCAAAACTACTGCCCTAAACATGGACTATCATGGATAGAAGTGGAAAATTAATGGGCACATGCAGTATTACATGCATATTCCACTTCTGTATCTCATCTCTTAACTGTTCAGTTAAAGAAGCTCAGTTCTAACCCACAGCATCTTTCTTGATGCTACTGCAGAGTATTCTTAATCTAAATTAGGAAAAAGAAACTGTCTTGATGACTGTTATATTTTATCTTTTTGTTTAAAAGATGAAAAATCAAGATAAACTCTAGCACTGTATGGACAATGCATAACAATCTTAAGCCTTTGTGACATAGGTATCCCTACACACCTGTCTGATTGCTGTTTCAAAGAACTGAAGGACTGACATCATAGATGTTATTGTTTGAGGTGTTTCTTCCATCACAGTAGGGGAAACAGCAATCAAGGTTAGCAAAGGGTTACCACAGCTATTATTTCAGGCTTTTAACAGTAGCTTTTCATAAAAGAAAGGTGGACATCTCTCTTTCCTCAGTACTAACATTTTGTATTATAAAAGAAATTTAACCTATAGCATGGCCAGATGAAAAGTCACATCACTTAAAAATAATAGGTTTTTTTTATTTAGTTTATGGTATTTTAAAAATTAGGATTGTATTTACATTCTTCTAATTATATATGTAAAGGGCAAAAATGGCTTTCTTGAGATGAGTGATACAACAGGATTACTTGCACATAGGAAATTAAAAGCAAAACAAGAATCATAACATGACTCACAAGGAAGAGCAAAAGCTGGCAACTGGCAGTATCACTCCTCTGCCAGCTCACAGAACTTGGGGAAGCAATTAGTATCTGATGACCCATGGACATTCACCCCATCTTTATAGTCTATTTCAAAGCAAGACTAAGAAAAGTCCTTGAATAGAACAGCTTTATTCTGCTTTGACAGTCCTCCTGACTACCTCCTGTGACCAAGAGAAGGATCTCAAGGGGATCACAGGCACTCTGAGAAGAGAAGAAAATTAAGCAAGGGATGTCAGGAATGACGAAGGTGGAGAGAGCAAATAGAGGCAAAGACAGAAGTGACATTCAGAGAATTAGAAGATGGAACAAAGTGTCAGGGCAAGTGAAGGGGAAGACAGACATGGTATCTTTTGTTCAGTAGAAGCAATTGTGTTTCTAAAAATGTCAAGTCGCTGATAAAAAGGGGGAACAAGGACACAAAGGGAAAGCTTAAAGAAAATAGTAGATTCATGAAACTGCCACACAAATATATCCCATAAACTACAGGCTAAAATTTTGTCTTTGATCACTTACTGCAGTGACTGAGGTGAATTGGCACTTGAACTTTCACTGGATTATTTCCTTGCAATGTGTTGTCAGGGCATGCTAAAACATGCCTCCTTTTTGAAATCTAGCAAACCATGTTTAGGCCTATTTATTTCAAATACTATAATCTCAGACTTCGCAACTACTACTGTCCCTCAAAATACTAAGCATTAGCCACACACAGTTTCCAGTTTCTCAAGGGGCTAGTTTTTATACCTGAACATTTAAAGCATCTCAGAAAGTTTAGGGCATCTTCTAAGTCAAAATGAAGATTTTAATTCCTCCTATTTTTAATTTTTTTTCTTAATGGTTAGGTCAAGCATTGAGCCACAATTTTAAGTTACAGATACGAGGCAAAAAAGGCTTGCTTGTAGGTGAATGGATTTTGAGATGAACTGAATGGAGCAGCGGAGAGAGGCATCCTTACAGGTATCGTAACTGACAACCTATCAGATAAGATGCATGCAGAGTAGGCATGGAGTGAAGCATCACTTGATGCTCCTGACTGGCTTGTTTGTCAAGGCCACGGGTTCCAAACTCAGAAACCGCCTGAACAAAAACTATAGGGATATATTGAAACCTCTGCCAGAACTTCTAGGAAAGGCAAAGCCTCATTATTTTTCTGAGCATTTCTGAAGGGGTCTTCTGAATCATAGAATACACTGAGTTGGAAAAGACCTACACAGTTCAATCCTTGTTCCTGTGTAGGCCCACCCCCAGAATCATACCAGATGATTCTTGAACTCAGGCAGACTTGGTGCTGTGACCACTTACATTTGCTTGTCCCATTGCTCAACTGCCCTCTGGCTGAAAAACCTTTTCCTGATATCTAACCTGAACTTTCCTGATTCAGCTTCCTACCATTTCCCTGAGTCCTCAGTCACAGGAGGGAAGAAATCAGTACCTGCCCCATCTCTTGCCCTCGTGACAAGACATATACTGCTACGAGGTCACCTCTTTGGCTCCTTTTCTCCAAACTGAACAATCCAGGCGACCTCAGTCGCTCCTCATAAGTCATCCCTACCAGACTCTTCACCATCCTCATTCCTCTCCTTTGGACACAATCCAACAGCTTGATGTCTCTTCTATAGTGCAGTGCCCAAAACCTCATACAGTTCTCAAGGTGAGGCCAGACCAGTGCGGAGTAGATTTCTGAAGCTCCGGTCTCCAGTTCTGTAAAGTTCTGGTTGGACTTAAATTCTGTAGCTGAAGAGAACATGGAAGTCACTGTGAAAAAATAATGTGGAGACAGCGCAGAGGGGGATTTTTCTGGGCTTGTCTCCAAATACAGTAACTGTTGACCAAGCTTTGCAGTTCATTTTTTGGGGGGAATTTTTTGTTTCAAAACTTGTCTATTATTTCAGGGCCTGGGAAAAAACTTGTAGTTTCCCAAAGGTGTAGTAAACCCAGTGGCATAGATTAGCTTTCTGCTCTGAGTCCAGCACTCCAAAATAATGTTCCCATGATCCTATTAGTCTTTTTTTTTTTTTTCTCTAAGACTCAAGAGCCAATTATACAAAGTGCAAATTGGAGTGCAAATCTTTGGCAAGGGTCTCTGGAGTCACTTTAGCTTGTCGTATACCAATAAGTAGATTAGCCCATGCAATGGTACATCCAGAACTTGACAGTAATTTATATTCTGTGCTTCTGCACAAAAATGTGTCTTTTTTCATTATTACAGGTGCTACCTATCCTATAAAATTTTATTCCCTGGTAGCACCACATGAACAAAACTTAGCGTAAACAAGTGCAAAACTGACTCTTTGGTGCAAACATGGTCACATCATACTTCATATTTAGAAGTTGCTGAAGCATGAATGATTTTTGCTACTTGGAAAATTCCACATATGGAGTTACTGCTTGACAGAGCCCAGTGAAGCAGCATCTGTTCTCTAGGAAACATCTTTAGAGTGCCAATGACAGTTCCTTCATCAGTGCTTTGTCTCAAAAGAAACATGTAACTAAATTCTTGACATATTTTAGTATTTTTCCGTCATCTAAAGAGGAAAAGAATTCTCTATTTATAAGAAATCTGAAACTATTTTCTCAACGGGAGTTATTTAAAAGAAAGAAGCATATTTTGCTATATCAAAGAGTGCAACCTAAGCAGACTTGAGGAGAGTAGTCTCTGTGAAATACAAAAGAACATAAAAGATCCTTCCCTGTTGATAAAGTTTGGAATGGGTGTAATGAAAGGGAAAAACAGGTTGATCCAAAACTTGGTGTAGAAAGGTAGCATTGTAGCTTCCCTTTTGTATATTTATTTATTAATTGCTGGTGGTCTACAAAAGCAAGCTAATTCTATTCATGAATTTTTTATGAGCCAGATTGCAAATCAAGTTAAAATCTGTGGAAATATTGTGATGAAGAATTAAATGTTTTTAAAGGATTTTGTAATAATTTCCGTGGAACATTATCAGACTAGAGAGTATTTTATCTGCCTGTGAGAGAGAATATATATCAGTAGTTTCACACTGTAGAAACTTGGTAAGAGAACATAAGACATCTCCATTCTCCAAAGTAATGTGTTGGCAACCAGGCAAACAAATATGAAGTGCATTAGCACTTCAAGTTCCCAGAACAAGAGAAGTTACAGCAAAAGTTATGATATTAGACAGAAAATATTACCTTGCCAATGCTGTTACACAGAATTTTAATTGGCTGCACAGTGAGTGCAAATTACCATTTGTGATTTGTTGCAACTGCTACACTGTTTCATTACAGTAAAGTAGGTTTTGGAAAAATACTTAACAGATCTGCTTCGTTTTCTATATTCTACTGCAGAAGCTCTATGACAAATGGTAATTGCTGTATCAAGAAGGTCTAGCTAACTCTCAGTGTTCCACATTTGTGCTGCTATGCCACAACAGAGAAATTGATACAGCAATTGTTTTACAATATTGCCTTAAAAACAACAAATAAAGATCTCTTTTTTGATTTTTCACTGACAGAAGTGGAAGAAGAGAGAGGAAAAGGCTGGTTTTTTAATCTTTTGCTGCTGGTTGATGCTGGAAGTGACATTTTTCTTCTACTTCTTCTTTAATGTGTGGCTTCAAGGGGAAAATTCTTGGGAGAATCGGCCAGAAATTCCAGCCTGGAGACATTGGTGTAAAAATATTTGAAGTATAGATCTCTGTATACTGAGAGAATATCTTGATTATTTTTTTTCTCAGCCTCATGCTGACTTCCCTGTCAAGCCAATCTCCTCCCTTCCTGTTCAGCAGTCACAGTAGTTTTAGTCCTCACTTGAACCTCTTCTTATATACTTCCTCAGCCTTGTCCCAGTCTCCCTTTCTCCCTACAGTGCCTCACTCCATCAGTATCATCCCCTAACTGGAGCGAGGGGGTGGGATATAAAATATGGTGACTCGTTTTAGAAAGTTTACTCTGCTTTGCCCTGCTACTTTGCCCAAACACTTCAGCTCTGTCTTGTAGACAGGAGGTGTCCTCTGTCCAAAACCAACTTACATCTCCAACCTCGCATAAAGCCCTAGGATCAGCTGGGTTCTTGGTTACTCTGTAGCATGTACCAGTGTGGTGATCACTCGGAGTCTTCCTTGGTATCAACAACAGCAGCTAATTGAAGGCTTTGAAACACCAGCTAGAGAGTGTAGTAGACAATACAGGAGTAAAAGGTTCAGAGAACTATATACTTTGTTGCAAAGGGAACCCGGTCCATTTATGGTGATAATGTTGCCACAGAACACAAACAATGGTTATAAATACGCTCCTCTCCAGTTGGTTCACAGAATAAGAGAATGACTGTTTCAGTATATATAGTATGGCATCAGATACTTTGACATGGTATGTCCTTATATTCCTCTGAATAATCTATAGCAAGTGGCAATAATGATGTTACCAAACATAAAAGTAGTAATTTCTTTTCTTGTGACTTCTAAATTGAGCAAAATCAAAAAAAAATCAACCTCTCTGAAAACAGAACATCTCTTTCTCTAGACAATAAAAATACCTGACTTCTGCCAGCTTTACCAAAAGCATGTTAAAACAACCCCATTCACTTCCTTTGTACAGACTTAATTTACTTAGACCTTACTATCACCTCATCTCCCTCTGTTCATCATCAGCCATCATTAAGCTCTCTTGAACTCTAAAGGTTAATTAGTGCATAATTGTTCTCCTCTACAGTGACTGATACATACACTCCAGAGAGCCTGAAGCATCTTCCACTAAAAAGGTACACTCTTGCTATTGAACTTATGAAATAAGGAACACATGAAATAGACAATATTTTTTTATTCAGATGGAGAATTAGGAAAGCAGTGGAACCAGCAAAAAATGCATATTACTACCTTAAAAGGCTTAGTTACTCTGAGGAAGCATCTTGTTCCAAGCCTTTAATCTTGTTTCTCTTTTCTTTCTGTCTTTCCCTCCAAACCGTAAAACGACATCATAAAAGATGTTAATACATCTCTACAATTACTAGTTTTTCTCTTTTGAGTAATAAATAAATAAATAAATAGACCAGAAATTTTAACATTTCAGATCTGGTCTGAAAGAACTGATCTGAATACTGATAAGCAGCTACCACAGCAGTATTAAATAAAATCTAACCAGTAACTATGTAACTTACATTAAGCAGTGGGGTGTCTTGAAAAAGGATTTAAAATAACTGTGGGGAAGGAGGTAAAACTGCCCTCATGATTAATATTATTCATATCATGTGCAAAATGCAGCAATAACTGTCAAACTGCAGTTGCAGCAGATAAACAGGTTATTGAAATTGGTAACTGTGATTAGCTATGGGTTTCAACATTGTTACTCACACAAATATACTCAGCTTTGGTCTTAAAGTGAAGTTACCACTCAGCTCAGCTGCATATATGTCAGATACAGACAAGAACAAGTAAGTCGTAACAGAAAGGGAAAACAGCTTTTTACATGTGTCTTCAGGATTCTTGACTGGTTTGTTCTCTAGCTTTATATTTACTTTCTTAACATCAGAGACCACAGGTTCAGAAGACTCAGCAGATCAGAATTATAAATATTTCGACAATTTTTGTGTGTGACAGATTTACATTCTATGTATAGAGGTGTTTTTTAATAATTTAATTATATTTATTAATTTTTATTATATTTGTGTTTTAATCTCATTAAAAGTGACGTATAGGGCTCATTTGAATTTCAGTCTTAACAGAGGCTGTTTTCTGAAAAAGAGTTTTCTTACAGAGCCAGTGCTCAACATTTACTCTCTTTGGAGAATAAGCATCTAGAAATAAGCCTCTTTGAATCAGGAAAGTACAATTTTATAGTTTTCTATTTTGATTTAATAAAGAAATTCAACTTGATAAAGGAGCAGAAATATGATAGGAATAAACCCAAATGTTTCTAACCTCATGCTTGAGAGCACAAACCTTGTTTGGCAAGTCAAACAAAAAGCACATCTTATCTTTAAAAGGAAGGCATTGGAGAGAAAACATAGACTCACTATAGCAATTATAGACTACAGTGTTCCAGGGAAGTCCAGGTTCTTAGTATGCCAAATTTGGTCAGTGTACTAGTCACAGATACTAAATTTTCCACTATTAAACCTTATCTGTATCAATTATATCAATGAAATCCTAACTGCAAACAGATTTTAGAAAGAAAGAGATCTAGAGTAGAATACAAATCACCAACATAACAACATTAGTTTAATCTGTGTTCATGGATAAAATTCCATGTTGGGGAAAAAAAAAAAAAAAAAAAAAAAAAAAAGGGGGGGCTAAAAAAGAAAGACACTTGTGTTCCTCACTTGGCAACTGTACTCTAAGGACAGTGTTGAATGGACATGGAGAAAGGGGAAGGAATCACTGGAAAGGAAAAGAAGCTGAGGAAGACAAAGGTCATACTGTATTTTTGTCAAATTTCCTCCCAAACATGAAATCCTGTGAAGGAAACAACGAGGAAGTAGAAAAGGATGACAGAGAAGGAGAAAGGAGCTGGACCTGGTTTGAACAAGTTTTTTAGTAGAAAGACAGACAAGAAAAAAAAAAGAGGTGCCTGTCTGTGCATGGTATGGCCGACACAGAACCTTTACAGCAGAAGATGAGATCATATTCAGATGAAGTTGGAGGCTGCTTTAGCAAACTTAAAATTCAGCAAGAGGACAAAAGAACCAGAAACAAGAAGCTTCTAAGGAGTCACCTGAACCAAAGCAATGGCAAAAAGAAAGCTGGAGGAGATAATGAATATGTAAGGTTCATGTACTAGATGTACAATGTACTAGAAAGACATGTGATAGGAGACTTGAAGAGCCTAATGGACACTGCCTGGTAAAACCTTCTGGTTAACAAGACAAGGAGCTGGAGCCATCTGTTTCTGATCATATAAAATCAAATATACATATAAAACCAGAACGGTGTGGGCACGCAGTCAAAAGTCCATCCTTGGAGAACAAAATGACAGAGGATGAGTACGTGAGGTAGTGAGGACAAAAAAAAAAAAAAAAAAATCTAAAAGAAAGTATCAAAAAATATCAAAAAAAGGGAGAGTATGAAGAGGTCCTGTGTATTATGTACTTTATTCTGAATAGTCAGCAGAGAGGCAGTTGTTGGTACCAGATGTGAACTGAGTGTGAATAATAACTACCATTTTAGAGAAATAACAGGTATTCCACACGCAAGGGAAAGTCTGATGAGAAGAAGAGAGGCAAGAAACATAAAGCTGTGAGAAAGGGATCGGTGAGAGGAAAATGGAGGGTACAAACATAAGAGATAAATTTTTGTAGTAGGTTGGAAAGGTAAAGAAATGAAGGTCACAGTATAAAGAAACTGAACAGCTGGTCAGAAAACAGACACCACAATGCAGAGCAAGAGTGTTGTAAAAGAGTGAATACAATATAGATAATGGTTGTAAAATGTAAAATGCCCCAAAGAAAAGGAATAAAAAGCCATCTCCTAGACAAGTGGATAGGGAAAAGGAGAGAGAATTTTTTTGAAAAAAGTTTTGTTACTGTCAGCAAGCATTTTTGACCTTTGGTTGATCTGAATAAGCAGAGATTCATCAGCACTAACTTCAGGGAGTGAAATTTCCATTGGAGGTTCAAAATCTATGAAAACCTGATTTTAGATAAACAGCATTTTGAAATATCCTGAATTACAAATAGTAACACATATTCAGCTGGACATTAGCCTTCAATATTGTCCGTACGATTGAACATTTCAGAAATTAACATCTCAAGACCCAAAAGCCTGTACAATCCAAGAAAAAAGATAATCCAATAAAAATATCTAGAAAACTATTACATCTGGTGGTCTTTTCATTTTCTAATTAGAAGAAAATATTGGTTCCCAAAGACAAAATTGGTTTTACATTTCCTTTCTAAATTATTAAAGAATGTTGTTTGACCTTGTATTCCTGAGCTCAGTTATGGGATGAAGTTTAAATAGTCAAGCTATTCATGCACACTGTGAGTGTTTAGATTTAAGTTTCTGGCAGAAACCAGATCAGTTCTGTGTGCTTACAGCATTTTTTGGAAAGGAGGTCAGAAGTCTCACTAATGTTACAAAAGATGTGGACATGTACAGACAAAAACATTGCATTTAGGAAAAAAATCACTCTGTTACAGGAAAGAAAAAAAATCAGAACATATTATTCTCACTCTCTTTTGAAGAGCCTCAATCATCACTACATTCATTTTCTCATTTGTATCTCACATATGAACACATTTTGAGCAGCCATTTCATGCCACATATTTAAACATCTGTTGAAAGTAGTCTCACATTTACTGAGAAAGCTTATCCTCATCTCTAAACCTGTTTTCAAAATAAGCACCAAGTTTGCTTTTACAGAAGTCAGACACAAGTGTTCTGTGGTGCATTTTCAAATCTAGTATTTTGTTCAATTCATGGCTATAGAAGTCTCTCATCTTGATAAGCAGTTCTGTATCTATTAAAATTCCTCACTGCTTACAATTATTTTCTATTATGGTAATATGTGTCAAGCATCAAAAAATTATTGCTTGTTTATTTCCCATGTCACTCTGCCTAGATATGTGATTTTAATTTTCTGTTATCTACTCCTAGAAATGAAAACATAAACTAAGAATGGTAGAGAATTTTAACATTAATTGATATTGAAAACAGCATCATCATTTATAATCACACCATGCCATTAGACTCTGTTGTGATCAACTACTGGGCTCATTTAGCTTGTAAATGGCTAAGACCTTTCACATTAGATGAAAAAATGGCAAAGGTAGAGTTCATGCAATCATCTAGTAATACATAAAAATTAACTAGTCACCAGCTGCACCACCATAATTAATGGAAAGGTGGAATGCAGATTTCTTCTTCGGCAAAATTAGATTATACACGTGAGAAAATGTTTAATCTCACTAGAACAAGGTGAAGCAGTTACAGCAATAAGGTGTAAAATGATTGTAAACCCAAAAGGTACTTGGAGAAAAAGTATGGACATAGACAATTTTTTAAAAACTGCATTTCTTCTATCACCATTAGCATGCTTTATAAGCTATTCCTACATTAATTAATAAATTCTCCAGCTTTTTTCCTAGTGTTGAATACAGGCTTCTCTTCACAAAGGAGAGAAATGAAGACCAAGTACAAATCCCTATTTCAGCTACTAGTTATGTTCAAACTCCTTTGAAATCATCGAGCTTTACCTAGAAGAAAAAGCACATAACTGAACCTTTGATGACTGGTGACATATCATGCAATAAGAGCTCAGAAGCAGTGAGTTTAGAAAGCTTGTTAACACTGGGTATATATAATCACCTTAGAAAAGCCAATCATTCAAAATGCACAATTAAATAAATAACTTCTACCAATCTTTTGTTCTACCATTTAATTTGGAGCACTTGAATACATGCAAGAGCTACGGTTTGTTGTATTTTGTAAAGTTTCATTAAGGTATACATGCAAATTAACACATTTCTCAAAAACATGAACAAGCACGTACAAATGTTTCTTCATACTTTTCTCATTATAACAAATGATTCTGCAACATTTTCTTTAATACTACACAGACATCTCATTCACTGTGAAATAAAATATGCAATCCATTGACTAAATCCACCTTAAAGAAACCAGCCTAAAAAGACCAGAAGAATAATTGTTGTGGCATCTCATGGCATACCCATACCTGATACTCTCTAAAGCCCCACAGGTCAAAAAACCAAGACATTCTGTAATAATGTTGGCACAGTAAATTCAGTTCATTGACCATTTCTTTTAGCATAAGAAGGAAGTCACTATGAGGTCTCAGAAGAGTAACTGGCTCTACAGCATTGATAAAATCCTCATTGGGTGCTGAGAATCACTAATGTTTTTCCAAAAGCAAGTTTCCAGTCTGGAAAAAGGATATGGCAGAGAACTATTCCAATGAGAGTTCATAATTAAGGTGAACTTTGTATAACAATCTTTCATAGCTCTCTGGAAGATTTTTTGATTCCAAAATCAGAGCTCTCCGTCACAAGTATCAGGGCCCTGAGGGCACCAAATGGCCTTACTGGTCTTGCCCAGCCTTCCTCTAGGCCTGATCCTGGCCTCAAAACAGCTTTAGATGTGCACAGTGCTCATCTGGGTAGGGCTGGGCAGACCCCTAGCTGCCCCCAGCCTGCCCTGCTCCCTGGCTGGAGGCAAAAAGATGGGCCCTGGTGCCAGGCTCTGCCCTGGTTCTCACCATGGGGATCCACAGACATAGTATTAAGGGATATGGCTTAGTTAAGGTCTTGTCAATGTTAGGCTGATTGTTGGCCTTGATGATCTTGAGGGTCTTTTCCTATCAAAGTAATTCTGTGATTCCATGACCACCACTGCTGCTCCTAGCACCTCAGCCCACAGGGAGCTCTCAGCCCTCGCTGCACAACAACAGGAAGATAACATCAAGGTCTTTTTCTCCTATCTTTCTCTCCCCTTACCCACATACACTGAACATCTAAGATACAGCATATGCTTACTCTAGCTTGGTTTCTCATTACAAAAAAGACTGCTTAATCAGGTCTTCTAATCAGTACAATCAAGAATGCACTTTTTACTTTCTAAGCACATGTTGCAATTCCAATTATTACGATAACAAATGAAAAAAGTGAACAGTAACCCCTTCTGGGAGTCATTTTCACTATTCACCCATTTTGCTGTAGTATTTTTTGCTTCCTGCTTACTATTATTCACTTATTCCAGACCCAAGTCTTGTCAAAGCTTTCAGGAACTGTGGGTGAAAAATTATTTTGAAGACCTTCATCTGGGAACAATGACAAGGCTGGCTTTGCCTTTGTTTTGCAAAGCACCTCTCAGGACAAGCACAATGCATTTGTAACCATTCAAGTAAAACTGCTCTGCACCATACAACAACTTGTTTTATTATTGCAGGAAACGTCATTGTTTGTAGGCTTCAGAAAGACATCAAAAATGAAATTCACTATAATAATCTGATTCATAATGTATCCACTCTTCTGTTTCATCTACATTAAAAGTAATGCTCCTCGACTTTGCTACAGAACAGCATGCACAAAATTAAGTACCTCTGCCCCTTGAAAGGATATCTTTGAAAATGGGAAAACTTTGGTTTCAATTGAAGAGAACTTAGTTTCTTCAGCATGCACTATTATCTAACTTTATAAACTCTGTTCCAACAGCCCTTATTAGCTACCTTTTTTTTATCTAGCTTTTCTTTACTGAGTGGTTATAAGGCAAACCATTTAGTACTAGAGGATACATCATGTAGGAAAAAAAAACCCCAACCAACTACGTTTAGGCTTGGGACTAAGTCTAGCTGTACAGCAACCAGGAAGAAAAGAATGACAAAACAACTATGTTTACAGACAAAAGAATGATGTATGGACATAGGCTAAATCAATAACTAATTGTAGAGTATGCATCCAGTCTTGGAGCTGATGCAGTAATTGAAATCTGCTAGTGGTCACCTCAATCTTATTTAGCAGGGTCAGCTCATAATTCAGGTGACTTTTGTACTTCTAATTGACTTGGGTTAGAAGCAGATTTGTGGTTCTGATAAGACTGCTCATTTCTCAGTGCTGGTTCAGACTCAATAAGAGTATTTACATGTGATTAAATACAAAAATATTTAACCTTTAAAAACTTAATATTTTTTTAAAATTATATACTAATAAAAAGTCTTTGTGCTGATAAAACTGGGTAGTTTTATTTGCCTCTTTAAGTTCATAAAATTAACTTAAATTATATTACAATAACATTTGTTGACACATTCATACTGAATACAGGCAACTATTAGCATGTAATCGTCATATTTATCAGGGAGTATCATAGTATCATACCCCATTTCAGTAGGAGGTGCAAGTAGAAACAGGAGAACTCTTTAGAAATTAGAAGTTGTTTTGATTATGAAAGAAAAAATTACTAATTTGTTCTTTTTTTCATCATAAAACAATATAATATTCCCATAAATTAGAGAAGGAAATTTTTCCACATCAGTTATAAAACTTCCACACTCAATCCAGTTATGATGATTAATTAATATGAATGTCAATAAACCAGTATTAGTCATAGTAGTTCTTGGTTCTCAATTTCATTACTACAAACATACTGTGTTTTAAAAAAGCTTGAAATCAACCCCACAAATCAAGGTCATCTTTGTATGTCCATCCCGACTCTTTATCACCTAATTTAAACCCATTTATTACTTACTTCCTAGATTTGCCTCATTTAGTCTCTAAACCTGTCACTAGCATAGAAAAAGAATAACCAGAATTATTCTTCAGTCTTGTTAAATGGACTTTCCTTGCACATAACAAGCCTCATTTCTCAGCCTATCATGCTGGATCCAGGAACACAGATGTGCATGGAAGCAACTCAACAGAGAAGCTGCTCCAGGTGTGTCAGAACAGCTTCAAAAATTCTGTAGTTTATTCTTATTTCCTATAGCATGAGAGCTAAAATAACCCTGTCACAGCTGTGGCCCAGCCACATTTGGTCAACAAGCCTAAATCAAACTACTCATCAGCTTAAGCTAAATCTCAACCAAATGAAGTTTCTTGGGATCAGCCTGCATAGGCAAGTGCAGTCTCAGAATGAAGCACAGCACAGAACCAAAACTAAGAGAAATAAATTTCTGAAGTTGGTCATGCTGTTTTCCCACTGCAAAGCATTATGTTTACTCTTTCTTTAATGAACTTCAACAAATCTCTTCTATACTGCACTAGCTGAATAGACAAGATAATGGGGGAGATGCTGTCTTCAGGACTCACTGAACTGTGACAGGATGTTAGACCCCTTCAGTGTTTCACTGTGTGTTTGGAATATAAGCTTTGGCCAGACCAGGGCCTGATTGTAGGGGAAATTATGAACAAGATTTACGTGCACATTTTGTACAATGGCTGTATTTCGTTTTTCACTCGTATGATGAGAAGATGGATTGTGATAGGTCAGTGTGTCAGCTGATGTTTCCTTTCCCTATACTGCCTGTTTCCATACTTCCAGTTCTTAAACCTCGAATTTGTCTCTCTGTCTATTTTTCTGCCTGGCCTGTAATTGTGTCTTTTATGGTGCTTGACTTCACTACTATTTACAGTTGTTTATAAGCAGGACAGAAAAATGTCCTGTCTGGGAATTCAGGTACCAATGTTCAGTTTTGCACAGGGGTTCCTAATCTCAATTAATTTTGCTATTTGAGCTAACATAGCAAGATAAAACTCAGCTTTCAGAGGGATTTTTTTAACTGTTGTAGGTCTGTCAGGTGTTAAGTTTGATCCTTTCCTGATTTCCTCATTAAAGGTGCTGTGCTTCACAGCTCATTTGATGCAACATTTGGTATCTGTGATGTATATTCTCAGAGACCCACCAGGTACTCATTCATTAAGTGGGGATACAGGAAAAAAACCAGACGCAGACTCTTTTAGATGCTTGAAAACATGATGGCATGTTGAGCACACGCAGGTTATTTCTGCCTTTGTCCTCTGTTTACTTGGATGACACCAGGAAAGAGCCAAGCTCAAAGGAGCTAGCAGTGAAACACCTGCAACAGCCAGCAGGAGGTGAAGAACCAGGAGTCTGAGATACAGACAGCAAAGATCAGTGAGGGAAACAGAAAACTATTCCAACCAGTCTGCCAGAACTTCCTCCTGGGAGTCCTAGCAGTTTGACACAACAGGAGAAAAGGAAAGTCATAACAAAATTGCAGTCTGAGACAGAACCAAGGCAATCATCAGGATAAGAAATAATAACAATCTAATAACTTTTTACATCTTTCAGCCCTGTGGCATGAGCAATTCAGGCAAATAAAAATATTTGAAACTTTTTTTTCCCCTGCTCTAAAAACTTGAGTGCTTTGCTAGTACTTACTATAGGTTTTTCTTTTTTTACTCTCAATTTTATCCTTTCAGGCTGAAGATTTCTGGGATTCTCTGATATAATTTCCTTTTCAGTGTACAGAATGGGCAAAAGAGAGAAACAGAGAAGTATATTTACTAGGTCTACATATTCACACCTACAGAAGCTTGTGCCACAAGTGTATGCTTTGTGGGTGATGGGTAAGTAAGCAAATGATACCATAGTTTATTTTTGATGGTCAAAAATATCTTTCAACTATCTGTGACCATGACCAGTGGTTTAGGATATTTTTTTTTTTTTCCCCAGGAATTTATAGCCTACTTTATGAGCTGGTAAACTCAGTCATGTTTTACAATAAAAAACCTCAGATATAAGACTCATCATGTATATTAAAAATATAGGAAGGAACTGAGAAGAGGATTGAATCTTTTTTCACTAGATGATGTTCACAAAGGTTTCTTCACAAATTCAGCAACCCTTTTTTTTTAATTATTTGTTCTGATGTTTAAAGTAATGTTTGCTGGTCCCAGTTCTCCCTTCTAAGTCCAGAACACCTCCATTAAACATTTCTTTCAATATTACATTATTTATGAGAGAAGAAACAAGGGGTTTAAAAGAATGCACCTTTATCAGTTTATCTGATATTAACCATCAGTAAGATGTAAAATACAGACCATTTCATAGCATAGACACTCTTCATTGTGTTAAAAACTGGCTACATGGCCAGACCCAGAGGGCTGTAGTCAATGGAGTTAAATCCAAATGGCAGTCAGTCGCCAGTGGTGTTCCCCAGGGCTCAGTTTTGGGGCCAGTCCTGTTCAATATCTTCATCAATGATTTAGATAAAAGTATTGAGTCCTTCCTCAGTAAGTTTGCAGATGCAAAACCCTCCTGCTATTTTCTAATTCTAACACAGATGAGAACAGACATTATGTAGTTTTTTGATGGTAGGAATTTAGACAATTTATGCAGAAGCCTTACTTTAAGTCCATTTTAAACTCAGATGGCCCCTCTTGTGAGTGGACCTGGAATAAGCAACGTCACTTGATGTACTCCAATAATTTGAAATTAACTTGCTTATTCACCTGAATAGGTTCTCTTTGGAAACCCACTGTAGAGAACTCCAAGAACTGCATCTCTTGGAGTTCTGTCTTGTTTGAACTGACAACTCTAGTAACAAAAGTGAAATATATTCCCATAGACCTAAGGGAAAGCAGGTTCTTAAATTAATACAGATAGCAGATTACGAAACCTAGTCCTATGTCCTGACCAGAAGCTGTCAAACAGATATTTAGTTCTTCTGTGAGCAAAACATAACAAACATTCCTACTTCTTGTGCATATAGGTAGCTCTAACACAATTTCTATTCACAATGGCTGGGAGGTACCCTTTGACTACTGCCTAACAGAGTACAGGACTTCTCCTGTATTGCACTCTGATGGGTAAACTGAGGAGAACAGTTCAGAATTATGCTGATTTTAAAAAGATTTAAAAAAAAAAACAAAAAAACAAAAAAACAAACTAGGAAGCCTTAGCATATTGCAGGACTGCTGTGGTTTCCTGCTCTCCAAATTATTTGCAGAAACTACATCTATGAAATAAAAAATTGTGTTTAAATAAGCCATTTTCTATGAAATCAAGATCTTTGTTAAACTATACTGTGAGATAAAGAAATTAATTCTTACTGTAGAATTGCTTGCTTCAGCATTTTAGGCCAAATTCTGTCACACTAATTGATGTTAATAATGTCATTACATCTGTGTCTACACAAACAAATTTACTTACTCTAAACCCCCAAAAGATACTTTATAAATGCTTGTACCTGTGAATGAAGTCTCTTAGTTCACTTAGAACGTAATTCCAGTGCTTAGAAATTAAGAACATCTGGGCTACCATCACCTTCTGCAGCCTGTACATGACGCATAGTGGTGTCAGTTTCAGAGTATCACTTCACATCAAGTGAGCAACTGTTTTGCAGTGTGCTTCAGAATAGTATTTTTTTTCTAAGGAGAATTGTTTTTAAATAATTTGTACATATATCATCTCTTTTGCTTTCAAAAACTTTTGAAAAGACCAGTAGAAGGACTTACCAGCAATTTACTCAGGAGACAGGCAATTGTTAATCTGGAAAATCCTCTGCTATCCGTGCTTGCTTGTTGAAACAGAAGATGCAAGGCTTGGATGGAAATCTGTACTCAGTTTTATGCTAAGGCAAGAGCTTCAGATCAGCTGCTTAAAGGCACATCTGTGCAAACATAAAGCTGTACCTTTAAAATTAAAAGGATACCCCAGCATGAGATATTCTGCACTGGGGAAAGGAAGTCTAATGCAAACCTTTGTTTCAGAATTGTGTTTTTTAAGAAAATTCTTGCAGCAGCCTGATTTCTACACCAGACAAGGTTCATTTCTTTACAGTCTATTCAAATCGAGTAACAATACCAAACAAAACCCCTCCAGCTACAAACCACATCTGCACACATCACAAACCTGGCCTAAACTTCATTATCAGTTCCAAGATTAGTCTTTGAATGACAACTAATGCCCTGTTAATATTTGTGATTTGTCAAAATACCATATAGAATACATGATTTTAATTTGGGAGGGGGGGGGCGAATATTCTCAGTTTAAATATTTTTAACTGCCAGACCTTCAAACTCAACTTGCAGTCTGATATTAAGTCTATTGTATCTCTATGGCCAAATTATCCCCTCATTTACATCTAGGAGACTTCATATTTGAAAATATTGTATAGGCAAATTGTGTTGTTACCTTCATACCATACACTCAGAAGCCATGTGTGGAAAAGGAACCAATATCAGCCCTACTATTTTGTTCTAGCTTATCTTTTTAAGCATAAAAGCCCTATAAAAAGGCAATGAAACAATACCATCTATGCTTCTAACATCGTATGTTTCTAAAAACAAATTTCATATGATCTGTGTGACAAATGAGAGACAAAATGCCAACTGTGGAATTACTTTTAAGAACACAGCAATGTCATTCACATGGCTTTGTGCAATTCAGGCTCTTGAAAGTACTATGCAGCATTCTGACATTTTGAATTTTAAATCCTAAAGATGTTATAGGGAAGATTTAACTTTTTTTTTTTTAAGTACTAAACCTGTGTTTAGACATCTTCTGATTTACCTGCAAGTTTATGTAAGAGCTCGTAGAATACATCAAATGACAATTTCTGCATTTTCTATAGCTCAATGGAATTCTTTTTAAAGAGTTAATTCTCAGGTTGCTTTCGACTTCTCTTAGCATGTGATGAGCACCCAGTTTTTTTTCTCTTATTTTTCATTTCTAAAAGTACAAATGCTAAAATTCAGAGAAAAATTATGTTCACCTCCCGCAATAGCTGAGGCAATTTTGACAGTCAAATAAGAAAAAGTATTGTAATTACTGATCCTGTGATTCACTGAATAACAAATGAATGGAAATTACACCAGTATGCTGCTTGAACCCATTATTCCACCAATTTTGATATGTTTTCTTTACAGTGCTGCTTATGTTTCTCGTGGATTTGACAAAATGTAATGTAACTCAAAACAAAGTATTAGGTAATTTTTTTGCAAACATCTGCAATTTTCACCACATATTCTTCATTAGCACACCAACAGTCTCGGAAAAACAGATTAATCTAAAAGTTCTTCTAAATTTCCTGTGACCTTTGAATCTTCACCTGCCTTATAGTCTAGTAGCTCAGCCCCCAAATTTCTCCCATAACATAGTACTATATCTGCCAGTGACTAGTTGGAAACATTGCCTGTAGTGCAGTGAAGGGGGAAAAAAAAAGTAAATATGAAAGGAGAATAGGAGATTTTATAAAAATTAAAAGCTATTAATTCAGGAAGGATAAAAGATAATTATTTTGTTGGATATTGCTGTGTTAATATTCATAGTTAAATGAAAATTTTACATACCTTGAGAAGAGATGAAAATGAGATGGCATGTGGCTTTACATTCACCTTAAATGCTTCATTTAAGAGTTTTGTTCAACAGCTATGCCAGACTCATCTACAGAATAAAACATGAAAATTTTAAACAGCTTATTAAAATTAAGATGATAAAGTGTTAATGCAAAGTTGAATAAAAAAAATTTAAATATTGTAGGAATGAAGCCTGACTTTCATACACATAGTCAGATAATTTAAAATTACATATATAATAAAATATAAATTTTTAAAAATGTTATACCTATTCAGATAACCTTCTGAAGGCAACATTTTATTTCATTTGTGAAACATTGAACAATCATAACATGTTGTTACTTCGATTGATACCTTAAGGTTACAAGAAAAAAAAACCAAAACACTTTGTCTCATCTTTTGAAAAAATCACTGTAGAACCTGAAACAACAATCCGGAGTCCTATTGCCAAGCTAATGGGACTTGTTAGATGAAAACCTGAGACCCTTTTTAAAAAATTAAGCACAACATCAAAGATGGTGATCTTCAGAATAATTTTTGCAATTCGGTACATGTGAAGCAGCAGCTTTTGAAAAGAATTAAATGCACTGTATATCACTGCAGAGTTGTTTGCTTGTTCTAGACAAAATAAATTCCTCTAATCATTTATGTATGTCACTGTGTTGCTGATTCACAGCTTCTTTAATTTCAGCTGTGTTTGGCATTTTGCCTTGGATTTGATTTAGATCTATCATTAGTCTTTACAATGGAGTAATCCATTTCTTGGCAAAAGATGTGGCACTTATTGTGAGCTACTAAGTAGCCAAGCAGTTGTTTCCTTAATGACAGTGGGAAAATATGTTTTGAATAAAGAAGCTTTTAAAGAAAATAGAGTGTCAGGGGCTTAAGATGTATATTCCAGTTCACAGAGGGGTATTACTGATATTGCACCATTTGTTTTCTACGAGTCTGAAATAGGCCAAGAAGTTTATTTTCCTGCAGTACAATAGTGAATGCTTGTAGGGACTTAATCTAGTAGACAACAGCAAATCCAGAAGTTGACAAGGAGACTAAACAAAAAGAAGAAGGAGGAAAGAGTCCTGAAACAAAATGAAGCTTTCAAAATAAAGGCCAGTGGGATAATTTAACTAAGGCTGTCAGAGATGTTTATCAGTTACTGGTACTCTGAATGCAAGACTGACTGCCATTTCTCTTCCTGAACCAGAAGTCCTGCTCATAGGTAACTGGGTGAAATTCTACAGCTTTGATAGTAAACAGTCTCTTTAATCAATGAAAAAGTGATTGATCAGAAATTGTGTATCATTTAATAACTAAGCAAGGAAATTCTATACAGGTGTCCAGAGCATGTTGAGTGCAACATTAACACAATGTTGCCTAAATGAAACTACTAAAATTTTGTATATATATACTTCCTGTAGTGTGAACTACTAGAAGTTTGCGATTGTTACAGCTGAGGAATGGATTCCAGCTCTGCTTGGTGAACTCATCTACAACAACTCTATTTTAATTCACACAAAAATTAACCCTTTCCCCCCATATCTAATCAGCAGGCATTCAAAAAGCTTCATGCATGTTACAATGCTACAAGCAAGCCTCAGGACTGCTTTAAACAATTAAAGCAACAACAGCAACAAAAAAACCCAGTAATAAATAGGAAATAATTATTAGAGGTAAACTGAAATCACAATCTCAAACACATTTCTTCCTTAAACTCATTTTATTCTTTGTTGTTAGACACAGTTTTGATAGGGTTCTGGCCTAGGTCTGTGCACAAATCAGATGCCTGTTAACAAATAAATCTCTGTTGTCAGCCCAACAAGCAAATAAAGTTATCACTTTTGGGAGCCACAGAACACTGAAGAATTGCAGAGAAAATTTCTGGGAGGAATGAGGGGGGAAGATGAGTATTTTGTGCAGACTTTGTGAACTGAGCTCAGTAAATTGTTTTATCATTGTTTAGTGAGGCAGACATACAGTACCTTCATTCATATCAATTAACTTTCAATATGGACCCCTTTAAATAAGCACATTTGGGGGCTCTGGTGACACTGCAGAAACCAAAACCAAAACCAAACCAGTTTCTTTCTAATGTTTTGCATGAGACTGGGGTTTGGGGGCAGAAATTAAGAGGTGAACACAAAAATGGCAGCCTAAACCTCAGATTCTAGAAGCTAAGGAGCCTGTGTAACTCTGGACAAACCACTACAAGTAGAAGAACTCAGTTTTTGAAAAAATGACAGAATAATGTGTTATCTACACCCAAGGTTGCTTATTTCCAAGACCTACTTGTGTGATGCAGGGAGGAGGCTATTTGCTAGAGGAAAGATACTGGAATTGTGCAGCCTTCACTTAAGAGTGATAAGAGAAAGGGTAATTATTTCTTCAATATTCATCTATAATTTACGGTGATAAAGACAACATCTGGTATTTTAAAAACGATTTTTGTGTCATTATGGCACTACTAACAGCAACGCAATGTTACCTTATGTAAGCATTCGTTTACCCTTTGTCCTCTCTCTTGCTCCTCGTCCTGTGGCAACCAGACGTACCTCCAGGACTGCCCCATGGGCCTTACTGAGGAGCGGCAGCGAGGTGGGCAGCGGCGGCCTGAGGACGGCTCTCCCTTGGGGCTTCCACCCCTGCCCATGTCCCCATGCCAGCCCCCCAGGGGCCACCAGCCCTGCAGCAGGGTTGGCCCCCAGCTCCCCACAGTCCCGGCCGAGCCATGGGCCCCGCTGTGCTGTGCCCGCCCGCAGCTCCGCTGCAGGTCCGGTGCTTGGCGTTGGGGCAGACCGTGTGCCCGCAGCTGCCCAGCTCCCTAGGAGGGATCCCTGGCTGCCAGGACATGTCCCGGCCCATCCCCTGGGAGCCCCTGGGCACTGTGGCTCCCCCAGCACAGGGAGAGTGACCCCCATCTTGCCCTGCGGCCCCAACCCCTGTAGGGGCACTGAGGTGGGAGCCCCTTCTCTGCAGGGGCCATGGCGACACTCAGCAATTCCTCACCTCAAGGTAAGCTTGGAATGGAGGAGCTTGGAGGCAGAGGGGGCATAGTTTCAAGACCGGGCTCCGGGATGGAGGAGGCCATTTAGTTGCGGGGATTTATTCTGAAATCACACACACACACAGAGGTCTTGAAAATTTAGTCAGAATTAAGCAGTTCCCTCTGGCGCACAGGGTGCCTCAAAACGCAAGTTCCCAACCTCTGAATGCTGGTGTCTTGCAAACCGGTGTTTTCCTCTCCTCGCAGCTGATGTTAAACAGCCTCAATGATTCCAGAGTAGTTGTTGCTTTGTATCCATTTTAAGGGAGGGAGAGAGATGGTTCGCTTTGCTTTCGCCTTCCCTCCCCCATGGCACATGGGGCAGCAAGGCGGACACTTCCAGTGCCCTTGCAAGAGAGCCAGAGACCTTCCCGGCTCCTGCATCCCCCTCTGCCTCGGCTCCAAGCACCGCCGTGAGCCAGGAGGCGGCACACAGGCACCAAACAAAAGAGGCGTGAGGCAGCTGAGCACCGTGCGCAGCTCCTGGATGAAGAAACAACTGTAATTGACACCCTGATCCCCTCCTTATCCCCTTTCCCCTCCCCCTGTCCTCCCCCGAGTAATTTGCACTCCTAGAGGAAGTGTCAAGGTTGAAAAAAATAGCACTTTAAATCATGTCATGGACACAGTAAGGAGGATGAAATAGTGTTTTCTTCAAACACTGATCAGTCACTGCGAGTATATTCAAGCAATTTTGCTTCATTGTAGAGGATAAATGATTTTTCTTTTCTCCCGTGGGAATCATGTAATTATGGAACAACTTTATAAAATGACATAAACTTCTGAAACACCGGTTGTAGAAGGGGTTTTGACATTTAAGCACTTCCCCGGCTCCTGAGTATCATGTTAAATAGAATACATTTTCTCTGGTGAAATAGGCCTGTGAGAAAGACCTAAGATGCACGTCGCATAAACATGGAGGATAAAGTTTTTCATGTTTTACTTCCCAGCCCATGTGGCTGCCCAGACTCCTGTGGCACAGGTTGGGAGAATACATCTAGGCACATTATCCTTTCTTCTGTAACCAGTTCCTGTCTAATATGTGCCGTCTAACAAGTCTAATATTTTTACATCTTTTGCTTAAAGCGGTTATAGTGGTTCCTTTTCCACACAGTCCACGTGGATGGGCAGCATCCAGGACTATGAAAACATTGATTGTATTTAACAATAATTCCCTTTTGTTTGGTTGCAGATCATTAGCAAATACCTATGACACTGTAATATTATCAAGTTGTGAAGGCTTACACCTGGCAGGGTGTGCAAATTCTTGCCTTGTGTATTGGGAGACATTTCACCCTTCATTATGTTCAATGGCCACCAGGGTCTGATCACTGAAATGAGCAATGCCTTTCAAGGTAGTAAAAGAACACTGTACTCCACAATTTTTTTACTCTGCTTTTTCAGGTAAAGAAGTAGTCAATGTAAATAAAGCCTCCTAATTGACCTCTTGCAACAAGACTATACCTCAGAGTTTATTTCAATGCTTGGAATCTCCTTTAAGAAACCATTAGAGAAAACAAATTCTCTACGCAATAATTTGAAAGAAGGTGGTTGCAAAGCATAATAGCATAATAAAGGCCATATTGAAGTCTAAGGGTGCTGTTATTAAAAAAGTACAAAACAAGCTTCACACACATTCCTGGGGCATTCACAATATATTATTAGAGAGCGCCATACTGAGATGCCTCTTTAGTTCTTTTGAACTTCAGAATAGTGGAAGTATAGATAAAAGTCTTCAAACTGCTGTTTTCTTGTAGTGTGATTACACAGCACTCAGCCCTCCAGGTTGGTTAAACATAGGCATATACTCCATGCAAATATTTCAGTGTCATCAATAACCATCCCTGTGGATTCAATATAATGTACTAGTTGGGATCAACAGTTTTCAAATCATCCAAAGAATTAGCAGGAGTGAATAAATAAAGCCTGCTGTGGGCCTTCTCTTAAGCTCTCTTAGCTGTATTTCACAAAAAGAGAAGGTACATTCCTGAGATACAGCAAGTTTCTTAAATCTTAAAGACCAGTGAACCTTCTGTGCCTCTGTAATAAAGTTCTGCCTTTCTATTTTATTTTATACATATATATAGTTGGCAAATACTAATTGAGTCATTGTAGAGAATCTAAACTTTCTGCAAGTATAACAATGCATTAGATTCTGAAACATATAAAAGGTACCAGTGATTGATTGCCTGATGCTCTCCCTTTAGAAACTTCCATGAACAGTACATTAGCAACTGGTCAGATTACAGTCATTATATCTTCATCTTTGTGCCATAGTATCACCTCAGTTATAGGATATGGTATTGGATCAATAGAAAAGGATCAACAAAATTGGATCAACAAAAGAAAGTTGTTGGAAACTATACCTTTTCTGCTCCCTTAAGAAGGGAGAGGTGGAACGGGGAGACCATGTAGTGACAGGACAAGGATTAACAGTTTTCAGCTGAAAGGAGTTAGATTTAGGATAGACATTAGGAGAAATTTTGTACAGTGAGGGTGGTGAGACACTGGCACAGGTTGCCCAGTGAAGTTTTTTATTGTGACCAAGGCCTTTGTGGACGCTCAGCATTTCCAGAAGCAAATGCTGTATCAGTGGGGGTGCCGTTCACCACAGTTTTTTCTGTGTCCAACTGCTGCTCCTGAGTGTCTGATGATGTTCCATTCCCACTGACCAGAAGCTTTCAGGGAGAACAACTGCTAGCTTATTGAGATGCTGACTTAATATCCAGTCTGCAGTTCCTGATGTACCTGAAGTAATTTCAGCAGATTTCCTGATTTCCCAGTTTTCCCAAATTTCACTTCAGTTGAGTGTTCATGCTTTATGATGGAGATAAAAATACATACCAAAACAACTTCAAGATAGCCACATTCAACATCATTTGTTTCTTTAAAAAAAGAAAGACAGGCTGTGGAACAGAGATATATATTAAATGGATTTTAACTGAGTAATAAAAAAGAACCACTTAGTATCAGTTAATACTCTTAAGCAATAATTGTATCTCTGTTACTCAAGAATCTGCTTGAAATGAGTGTTTGAGTTTTTTGTAATAGAAAAAAATCATTGCCCACAGAAAGAAACAAAAACCAACCTTCATTATGCAACAAGTTTTAGAGGAAGACAGACCATTTGAGAGTTGGGGTTTTTTTTTCCACTGCTTTTGTTGGTAATTGCTGGTCTTGTACAGCACAGATGAAGAGGCACAGTTCATTAGAAGCCATTCTGTATAATAAATATTCCTTGGTATTTTTTAGCATCCTGCTTAATTAATGCTAATTTTATTTTTCTTCTCTTTACTGTCAGTCTAATGCCTGTTAATGCCTTTCTAGGGAAAAAAAAAAATATTTAAACACCAATAGTAAAAAAAATAAGTTAAGTTCCATGATGATATTCCTACATCCATAGGAAGCAAACATAAGGAAGCTTCTTTAAAATCAGTTTGGCAGGGTGGGAGCTGAAACATCCATCCTGGTGGAACTGAGATTCTCTAAAGGTTTAGTGTTTTAAACAGTATAAAATCTTACAGCTTTTCTAGCTGGTCATTTCAAAGGGATATATTATTTGGTGGAGTAGCAGAACTCAAGGGTGTAGGAACAAAAATAAAAAAGACAAAAAAGGCAATAAATTACTGCCATTACCTCTAAAGTTGATATGTATTTTCAAAAGTTCTGTATAATTAAAACTTACTCTATCAACTTGGTGCTGAAAGATGCAGGCATCATCATGAACTGTCTGAATGAAAATTTAACAATTTCTTAAGCCATGTTTCAATGATCATACACATTTCTTCAGAAACTTTTAATCTGAAAATGTGTGTCCATCTCCATCATTCTGAGGCTGAACATTAATTATTCATTTACCTGAAACTTAAGAAGTTCTACAGTTGACTAAAATATACAAGATAAGCATTGTAAAGTAAAATATGTTTACATCAGAAGTTGAGTGTAGCTTGAGTATGGAAATGTAATGAATTTTTTTCCACCACACACTGAAATGGTGAGACTTTTTCCCTTCCTGACACAGGGGCAGATATAAATTTGTTATATTTTGTTAGGGGTGTGAGACTTCATTAGTTTTCTTTTGTAGGAATGTTTTCATATTTCATTAAGAAAAAAAAACAAACACATTATGCATTTCTTTGGAAGCAGTAGGATGCAAAAGGAACTGGATATAGAAGTAAAAGCCTGCAACAACCACAAGCTCATCTTGAAAGGCACTGTGTAGAAATGAACTGCTTTCTATGAAAGCTTCCTCTTCTTCATTATCCAAACTCTTAAAGATGCTGGAAAACTTAATGTCCTGTTCTGGTTTTTGACCACTTTTAAACTTTCTTTCATATAATTGGCTGAAATTTTCTTGAATTACAGAAACTTTATTTGCTTTAACTTTTTTACACTCGTTTCCATCTTTGATTTTTTTAAACTGAAAGCCTGAAAGGGAGAACAGAATGAAAGTTTTAGTGTCTTGGAACATGAGTGTGTGTCTTTGTGAACTGGGGATGTTGATTCAGGTTGGTCAGGGTTGTAGTACAGAAAAAGAAATAAGATGTAGTCAGACCTACAGGCTACAGGGACATCGTGGTTCCATTACAGTATCTCTGTAGACAGACACTGAAGAGAAGCAGATTGAGCAGCATGCACTAAACCACAATCTAGATGTTCATCGAAGTTTTATATTCTCCTATCCTACCCGGAAGCTCAACAGGTTTATTAAAGTGAAATTACATGGTTCTGTAGATACAAACACATTGCAAAGGGCTGTGGACAAGACAGGTGACGTCATTTATGGGGTCAATAGTCAGTATTAAAACAGAAAGGTGAGGACCTAGGCTTAGTTGCACTAAGGTATTGAACATTCTCAGTTGCATAAAGAAAATCTATAATCAATAACTTTTGGTGTGCAATTTATAATGCCCAACATTTGTGGAAACTGGAGACTTTCGAAAATGTCACCTCTTATTTATATAAAAGCTAAGTCTTCTAGGGATGGAGTCAGAAAACAAATAAGTTTACAGTAATGCATGGTACTTATGAATTCTGACAGTATTTTCTTATAATACATAAGTAGACTTAAAAATTATGTAGCTCAAGGAGTGAAAACAGAATATAGAATGAATAAAATATATCCCTTCAGATGAAGTTTGTAAGATGGATAGTAATAGCACTTTTACTGTGCTTGCACTATTAGTCTAATCTAAAGGATAGCAATATGGGATTGAAATTTTTTGTGTGTGTCATTTATTGAATTGCCAGCCCAGCATTCAATCATGACTCTATCCTGGCTCAAACCAGACAGTGTGTGTGTCATATTCTGAACACGAAAGGAGTTACTCCCTAAACTACCCTGCATCTACTGACTGTTAGATAGGTCAGGTGTCAGTCGTGAACAAAGCCTGTCATGTGCAGAGCTCATTGTAAGACAAGGCCTCAATTTTTACAGTGCAAAGATGTAACAAACTGTAATCTGCAGAGGCAACCAGGTAAAGACAACCAGGTGTTGTCAGTTAGGAGGAGGAAGGTGTGAGCTCCTGTTCAGCCCACCTGTGCCCAATTAGGGCTGGGCCCAACTGCACATGAGCAGAACTGGGGGACCAATAAAAGGTGGGCTGCCAGAGGCATGGGGAGTGCTTCTTTAGAGCTGCCAGAGGAGGGGGCTGAACAGTCTCCCATTTTTTTTTTGGTGACCCTGATGTGATTTGAATACTCAACCTTCTGATCTGGGGTCAGATGGACTACTTGTTGCACCACAAACTCCCAGTCAGACACGCTACTATTGCGCCACCTTCTCCCATTTTTGTGGTGCTCCGAGGTGGTTTGAATGCACAGTCTTCTGATCTGGAGTCAGAGTCACTACTGCTGCGCTAACAGGAGCTCACTCATTTTATTGGTCCCCCAGTTCTGATCATGTGCAGCTGGGCCCAGCCCTAATTTGGCACAGGTGGGCTGAACAGGAGCTCACCCCTTCCTCCTCCTAACTGGCAACACCTGGTTGTGTTCACCTGGTTGCCTCTGCAGTAATCCATGTTTTATACAGGGGGAAAATGGGTCATAGTTGGGTGATTTGTTGAAGGTCACATATAGAATTCTATATCAAAACCAGGTACAAAAGTCAAATCTGCTTCCAGCCAGGTTTTTTTTAGTCCTTTATTCTTTCCTGGTCTTAACCTTAAGAAGAGCTTTTCTAGATAACAAGGCTGAAGAAATAGCTTTGTACATTTTATTAGTATAATCTCGAAAAATGCTGCTTTAATAAAATGCCTTTCTTGCAGAACTGAACTGTAGCATAAGGGAAATGTGTAGATCAGGTAACGTGTTCAACTGCAATGGGTAAATTTACTATGTTGTTGTATTCGATAGAACAGCAGTTGAATCCATACCCTGAGATACTACAATAAGTGCATACCCCCTTGAATGTAACAGTCTTTACCAGGTTTAGGTTCAGATGACGCGCTAAAAATAGCCAGCTCTTTCAGACTTTGATAATTTTTCCAGTAGACCTCTTGCCACAAGTAACAATTTTATTTATTACAACATGGTCTCAAGCTGAACTATCAAATTATTTTCTGAAGGCAAGGAAAAAAGAAAGAGAGAATATCTTTCTTTTGATTTGATATCTCAGTAATAAGACAGATTTCATAGAGCAACAGTCAAGGTTTAACACCTCCCCCCCAACAATTGAATGAATGACAGATGCTTTTTATTAATCCTGTCCCCCTCTCAGAAAGGGAAAAGGAAGAAAATAAGGGAGAGAGAGAGATTTAAGGATTGGAAACTAAACTACACAGCTTTAATGAAAATCAGAACGATGAACAAGAATATAATTAAGTAGGTACAAGTATATACATAAATAAATATCATGGTGCTTTTCTATGATGCTCACATCACCACTGAGGCTGAAGGGCAGTGGGAAAGTCCCAGACTGAGCTCCTGTATTCAGTGGCAGAAGGCAGCAGGATGCAGGAACGCATGGGTCAAGACAAAAGGCAGAAGAACAGAGAGATTCCTTCCAGGATGCTGGCTGTGGACAAAGAGATCTTGTACCTCATGATCCCTCAGATTTATACCAAATATGATGTGTATGTGATGGAATACTTCATTTGATCTATTTTGGGTCACCTCTCTGGTCCCCTTCTTCCCACAGGAGGGTCATGTGTGACCCCTGTCCTCCCTTTTATGTCTGACAGATGACTAGTTCAGCAGAACCAAGCAGTGGCCTTGGTTTTGGTTGGAATAAGTTTGAGCAAGAGCCTTTCTGCATACCGTTCTCCAGCAAGAACTGTAAAGCACAAACATTATTAGTCCTAGAAGCAGACACTGACTGTAAAAAACATGCTGAATGTGTAGTTGCTTAGAAAGGCCTTAGCTGAAAAGTAAAATTACTAAAAAGAAAATCGCTTCTATCCTGGCTAAACCAGGACACTAACCCCTGTGAATAAGCAACATCATGACCTAGCCAAAATATTCCCTTTTTGTGGTGCAGTTCTTTGTGTTACAACATTAGCTAGTGGCTTGAGAGAGGTGGAAAAACAGAAGGAGAAATGTATTGGAGAGCACAGATGCCATTATGGTGTTAAATGTCAAGAAAAACTTTCAGCATAGGTGAAAGTCAAAGGCAGTATGAGAGAGAAAAAAACCACGTGTTTTATAATGATAGGGGAAGTTAAATGGGCCTTGAGATGTTACAGCATGGATTTTTCTTTTCTCGTAAAAGCTGTAACTGAAAATCTTTTACCAGGAGAGTTCAGGGTAACTTGAGCTCTTTCACCCTGACAAGGTAAGAAAGTATATTAGAATGTGTAATAACAATACCATATAGAAATATATAAAGTTCATGTATAAAGGTATTAGTACAATAAGAAATAGCATGGCATGCACATTTCTATACCCATGAATTTTTTTCATACTTCTGTTGTAGGAAGTTTCACTGGAATGACATAGCTTATCATCATTTGCCTTTGAAGGCTCGAAATAGAGAAACTGTAAATCCAAAAAACATAATTGTTTCTAGGATTTGGGGTGCTAACAGTTTTCTTCTTCTTCCCCTTGATCTAAATTACAGAAGGAACAGTGGTAGTTAAAGACCACAGGAGGAAGTACAACACTCTAGTTCACTGTTAAGCAAAAAATGTTTTGGTGTGTCAGAAAAGGGAATCTGCTCAACTGCTGAAATTACATTCTAGTCTCTACTGCAATTATTTTCTCAATGATTTTACAAACTAAAGTTAGATTTTCTTCCAGTTTTTCTGTGTAACCCAAGCTATGGTTTTGTATGTCTTCACATATTAAAAGTTATTAGTAAATACAGACCATAATTTGAAAGTAAACATACATTTACATTTGCATACTGTGATTGAAAATTGCTAGAGGAAATGACTGTACAGATGATAACACAGAACTGGGGAGATTGAAAGCTGGTTTTGGTTCTCATCTTTTCATGGTCTAGGTTGAATACAGTCGTGTATAACATATAGATGCATACTGATGCCTCCAGACCAGCCTATTCTGCGTTCCTGGTGCCTACCACCAAAACTCCCAGATTAAAAATCTATGGCTCATTAAACAGCAAGGGAGGAGTATATTGCCTTAGAAATATTACAGTCTGTCAGGATTGCCTTGTCCCAGAGCGGAGACTTATCTGTAAAACCTGCACACAATTACATTTTAATGATTTTATCCTGGCTCATTGGGAGAGCAGCTACCACTGAGATTTAAGAGTAATCATGCAGCTGTACCAGTGATACAGAATCTGTGGATCTTGGAGTGGCACCTAAGCACTTACTGAACTGGCTTTTAGACCTAGAAATTGTAAATGAGATAGGAAAGATATAATATAAATCTTGCAGAACACATCCAAGATATTGTATGTTATAACAGCAAGGATTTCCCTGAAATTTCACTGCCATTCTCTGCATAATTTATTGAATAAATTTGTTGGACACTGTTTAGAACAATATTCTTTTTAAATTTTGGATTTGAAGTGTATTGTAAGCCTGTGCTTGATTTGAAAAGGATTGTAATGAGATACCTTTGCTAAATGTATCTAGAGTTCCTTCTTACTTGTATTTTAACCTGTCAGGAACCTAAATTTTGTTTCTCCAGCCACTCATGACAATTTAGTTTCACAAAGGTTGCCTGACAAGGAGCAGAATTTTGGAATTTCTGATGCAATACAGTAATTGTATACACATAACTTACAGCTAGAGATTTAAACTAATTGTTCATTTGCATAAGGCCAGGAAGACTTTTTCCATTAACTGCTCTCCGGCTAGCAAGTAGCTTAATTTTGCTGGATTCTTGCAGTTTCTTGTAGGACCCATAATCTTGCACACTATTTGAATAGCTGTTGTACTTTGAGGTATCCTGTATCAGCTCTACCTACAACTGAAGAAAAGCTGCTACAAATTTCTTCTTCTTAGAGAAAGTGAATTGATTAACATGAACTGCATTTAACAGTACACATCAGTAAATGCCTGTGTATGAATATGTTCACAAGCTCACATGTACACAAAAGCCTGTCTGCAGTTTCACAAACAGGGAGAAATGGAATAGACAAACTGCCCCTGGATCTTAAAAAAATCAAAGACCAAATCCTTGGAAAGAAATGGAAACTTTAAGATGCTGGCTTTTTTGGTTTGTTTTGGTTTTTGTTTTTTCTGCATTTTGAACACTGAGATTTTTTTTGGCACTGGGAGAAGCAGAAGCATCTTTAAAAATACTTTAAAAGTATTTTTGGAAGAAAACCCAGCCACACTAAGTTGTGAATAACACAAGAAGACAAATGCAAGAATTAGAAGGTATGAATTAACAAGCTTAAACAAGCTATGTTGTTACTTTCTTTTTATTTAAAAAGAGAACACACTCACAATTTTGCCTTTAAGTGAATCAAACTGCAAAACAAAATGCTACAAGCAAAACAATGCAATTATACTTGTAACTTTTACTAGACATACCATTAATCTGGTTGTTTGTGTAGAATATATTATCTGCACACTTAAGGCTGGTGAGGCTTGCTTTATACACTAGAAAATAAATATTTGTAATGAATATTACTCTTCACATGCCATTTAATATACAAAACTCTGCAATTTCACCAAAGGCATTGCAGATTTAAAAGGGCTGATAGCTAAACCACACATTTATAGGAGAAAAAAATGATCTTTTTTTTTCTTGCTGTAATGAGATGACCAGACTAATGGATGGAGGGAAAAAAGGAAGGAATAGATCTAACAGTGCTCTGAAAGCAGTTGAGAGTGGTGTAACAGAATTTCTGTTTTCAAGTATCAGAGCAGATCAGAGCTGTGCAGATTTTCCCTTCTCCGTTTCACACTGCCTTCTAACAAGTGCAACAATGACATCCTTGCATTTGTAGAAAGCCCATGTCATGGGTTTAAGTTCTTACTTGCCAAGGTTTTAATGGTTTTTGCAGTGCATGGAGCTTGATTGACTGTAGTGAAAATCTTCTCGCCTGTTTCATTCATCTTCATCCCAAATTCAGTCTACATCCCAAATACCCTTGCATCATCTGATACTGTCGTGATCATTCTTGAGATACACGGTGGGCTGATGGGGCAAAGTCAGCAAAGAGCAGCAGCCAAGTGATTCTGCACACTCTGGTCTCCCACTGAGATAATGCAGATACTTTTTTTTAGCAAACTGTGCCAGAACAAGGAGAGTTTTCTGACACAGTTAACACAACTGATGCCTAGAACTACTGATTGTAGCTGCCCAATCTGCTAGTTTTAGTCATTGCTTTATTTCCTGTGATACAGGATGCATATAGCTGCTTATAGCTGAAAGGTAATGACAACTCTGCTTGTCACCCAGTACAGGGCAGGTGCTGTGGATTAAGTTTAGATGAAGTTTGTCTTTTACCTTCACTGCAAGGGAGCAGAGACTTCTGTTACCTCAGGGAGCCAGCCTTGGCATTAACGTTCAGCATTTAATTGGGTTATTCTCTATTGCTGTCAATATTTTGTATATGCTGTAGAAGCACGTTTAGATCCATGATGAACGTAATTTTACAAAGACAGGTTTTTCCCTTCTTCATGTAATGCTTCACCTGCAACAACCTCTTTTCTGTGACTTCAGTACCTGTGGTTAAGTTTGATCAATTAAAAAAGTCAGGGAACACTTTACTTAAATTCTCTAAATATCAGTTACATTTTAAGGACAAGGGCAGTGTTGAACAAATGCATTTTCACTTCTTGCTTGTCCTTTCAACCAACTAACAATCAGTCCCTATGTTTGTTTTATTGGTAGTTTATGTTTATCTGTTTATATATGGTATTTTAAAAAACCATATCATTGAATGCTACAGATTGCTTCCTTCTTAGCCTGGTATTAATAATGCATTCAATTGAGATAATTTACCATTTTTCTCCAAAGTCTATAAACAACTCAATGTTAGAGTGGAATACAAATTAAGAGAATACTAGGCCTTATTTCTGTAATTTGGTCCCCACTGTTCACATTTTTATATATAGCAACAAGATTTAGTCAGGAAGTTTTACATTTTTATTCAAAAATCATATTTAAAATTATATTTATGTGGAAACATATATTTAAATTTTCTCTTCAATTGGAGAACTGCACTTTTTTCACTATCAACAATTCAGAATGGTTGTAGGTAAACTAAGAGTTATGTCTAAAAGTTATAGCTAGCCTTCTACCTGGAGCAGTTTCACCAATGACACCATACTGGTCTGTTGACTTGATAGGGGTACTGATAGCCAGAATATATGACTGCAGATATATTACTGTGCCCCTGGCTTAAACACTTCTCCAGGGTAGAATCTCAGTCATACAAAAGGGTTTCAGTTTTTTTACCTATCTTATTTTTAAGGAAGGTAGGTCAAGGAAGATAATACATTAAGATAAAAACATAGTATCTGGCAGCTAAGACTTTCTTGTGTCCTTTACCTTCCAGTCCTTACAGACACAGCTTTTCCTACAACACAACTGAATCTGCTTCTGGATTATTTCTAATTTAAATTCATGCTGTGTTTTGATTTCATATATCTGTTTGATAGACTTTCTTAAGGAATATATCATGGCTTGGAGAATCTGTGCAAATTAAAATGTTCCCTTCAAATAATTTATCTGCATTCACCACATCAAAGAGTAGGGACCAAGCAAAAATTGGGCCTCTGACCTCCCAGGACAGCGATCAGGCTGAGGCAGTAATGGAAGTGCAAGAGCCACAGCAGCCATGGAAGTGATGTCTGTGCGAGGCTTGCCCAGCATCAACAGCAGTTCTTATAGAAGGATGCACAAGTGCAGCTTCCACAGGCAAAGCATCCCAGAAAACAGGCTAACAACACCAGAAAACACCGATCATCTCTGTTTGGGGAGGGATTAAGATGTATGTCAAATGCAAAAAGGAACTGACATTATGAGCAATTGAAGATTGATAACAGAAACCAGAGGGACACACAGGCAACACTCTGAATATCTCTTTCAAACTGAACTAGAGAAAGTATTTTAAGTGTTACAAAATTTAGATTTATCCTTACAAATCTATCTGTCAAATGTTGTGTTGCCTTATTCAGTGTGCCACTCAAAAGAGCATCACAAAGACAGGTTTTTTTAGACAAGCAAATCTTGTGTACAGATGTATGAATCTCAGGAAAAGATGTCAAAGAAGTATTTCCTTCTCAAAAACACCACTAAAGACCAAACAAACTCTAGCAGAAACACGAGAGGACAATGGTATAAAATAAACAACTAAATAACATAAAGAAATGGTTGTAGGCAGGTAGTATTATCAAAGAACTGCTCTGAGACAGGTGATAATAACTTGAGAGATTTACTCAGCTCAACAATGTTTTTGTTAGCAGTGCTAAAGTTTATGCTAGCAATGGGACCTGATAAGAGATCACCAAGATCTCTTATCTCTTATTTGTAATGATCATCATCATTACAAATGGTTTCCAGGTAGGCTTTATAGAAGAGACCTTAGCACCTTTATTGATTAAAAAACAGTCATTCAGAATTGTGCCTTGTAATATCCATCCTCTCTAGAAGTAACAAACAGAAAGATCAATTAAAATCTTTAGAGGCTATAAGTAGAGAAAATAACAAAACACCAAACCAAACAACAAGAAGAAAAAACAAGCAAACAAAACACACCACCTCAGGATGTAATAAAAATGAAGTGTTAGCATAAGAAAAATTGAAAGGTTATGTATCCTTGGAAAAAGGGAAGATATGTGCTCCAGCAAAAAGAGAAAATCCACAAGAAGATTAGATATTCCCTTTGATAAAAATGGTAGTGGACCATTTTTCATCTGAGAATAAACATTGTCTTTAAAATTTCAGAGGTTTGAAGCAAGTACTTGACATCCTTATTCCAGTTTACCTTGTTGCATTTAAGATTTTAATAATTAAATTGATACAAAGATGCAGGTTGCACACTGAAAGTATGTGATGAATTGATTTAACGTAGGTTGATGTCAAACAAGTATTTATATTCTCTCATTTTTATCATGACCACTGAATTTAAAAGTCCTCATATTATGTAGGTATCCTGTGACTGTTTGCTTCTGGACTGTTGTTACACAGTGGTGAAAGGATTCAAGTTCAGATGTACCTAGTAGAATGGCATGTTCAAGGACATAGATGCTTTAATGGAAATAACAGCTCTGTGTTTGGAGTGAAATACCATCTTACCTGGAAAAAGACACAGAAAAACCTTGCCCTCTTGTGGCTGGAAAACTAGGAAGCAGACATAAATCCTGTTTTCACTAGTTGGTATCCAGTTCGTATTTGTAGATTGTAGATTTGTAGATTAGAATAGTTTAGCTGGCTTGAATAACTGAAGTCTTCCATAGTTTCAGATCTGCAAGAAGAAAGACAACCACTAAATCACTTCATATTTGAACTAATTTTTCTTTGGAGAAAATTGTTAATACTGTGTGTTGATACTGTACTTGAATGTTGATACTGTACTTGAAGGTAAATGGAAATTAGTAGAAAAAACTGAAGCTGGTTGAACTAGCAAGAATAGGAACAGCTAAATCTGTATATCTTGCGGTAATGCACAGCAGCTTTATTTTTCAAGTTTTTAATCTGGAAAGGCAGAATGCAGATACAATTTCATATACAATATAATCCACTTCACAATTAGTGTGCAATATCTGGCTCTGCCTGATGTAAATCTTCCTTTTAAAAATAAATTTCTTAATAAATAAAATAACACAGCATTAAAAGAAAGCCACTTAAAGAACACTAGTCATACATTTATAGAAATAATTCATCTTCTCAGTATCCAATCTTGTATATCAGGGCAGGAATTGTGAACATTGATGCTCATTTCTGATCATTACCCTACTTCAATCCATTGACTCTTGAGGTGGTCACTCTGCATTGGTCCCTTTTAGATGGAGAATTAAGGCATGTCAGACACATCTCAAACAGAAGAATTAGGTCATAAAATAAACATACGATTGTGAGGAGCATAGCAAATTACATTCTAAAAAGCATAGAATGAATAATCTTGCCTGTAAGTTGTCTCCTTAGTCAAATAAATGTCAATTACTATATTAAATTCATAGCTGTTTTGTATTAAATAGTGTATTTATCTTCTGTGATAAAAAGGTATTCACTATGGAAGGGGCTGTTATGGCAGTCCAGTATACTTGGCTGATACTGAACACCTCATACGGGGCAGAAGAAACCCAAGATTTTATCCTTTCTGCTAAGGCAGACAGTCTGTTAGTTTATTTTTCTAAAGTATACATAGTTGTTGTTTCCTTGGCCAAATCCTACTTGCCTTATTCCAAAAATTTTGCTCCTTAAACTTGATTGGAACTAACCTTAGTGTTAACCACCTTCCATGTTTAATTTGAACTCATTCAAGCTTCTTTTTGTCATGGTTTCACAAACAGGCTTTCAAAACAGGAAAGAAAGATTACAGATATTTTTTTTCAATTTAACTTTTAATTTTAAAAGACATCGTATAGTTTCATTTTGGAATACATTTTTCTTGTTAGCTCATGTAGATTGAACTGTAATTTTTGTAAGAGAGCTAACCTCAAACAGTCAGTTACTGCGATGTGAATAAAACAGTCAATTAAAATATAATTGGTTTCAAGTATGAAAGAAATCTCTTTTACATTATAATCAATTAGATGGCAAACATGCAAAGTCCCATGTTCTTGGAATTGCAATTATTTCATTGTTTCAATATGAAAAAACCCCATAGATCTGTTTATCTCCAAACTTTTTGGTCACTCTGGTCTTTTCCTTTCTAACACTAGAATGAAGTTTCTTTAGTACTGTGTTCCAGTCACTGGGGAAGTCCGTGTAACCAATATCAGTCTTTAAGAAACTGTTTTGTTTTCACTGGATTGCATGAAATTTGACAGAATATTGCAATTTACAATTTCATAGTAAATAAATTATTCAAGGCAGAATGTTCAACTGGTTTTAATAATTTACAGTCTGAAAATGGTGTAATAGGCAAGCTCTTATGGAAAAAAAACATTGCAGTATATCTTGAATACTTAATTAAGGTGTACTTAGGAAATCCAAGTCTGTTATCAAACTATGCTCATACATGTTATCCTTTCATCAATTGATTTTGTTTTATAACAGATAATAAATTGTGATAAACCAAATGACTTCTGTGTATCTTAAGAGAGTACTTCTTTTTAGAAATTTAGGAAGCCCTAAATTTCAGCGCTTCCTAAAACCCATTACAGAATGAAATTGCAACTTTCTAAATTGTAATTAATTGCTATTTAAGTCATAAAAACCTATGTGAGAAGTACAACACTTAGAATGCATAGTTATGTGTTTTCATTACCTTCAAATCTCACAGTAGTTTTTGTGGAAATCTGAAGATAATAATAAGTAATATAAGGTAGTACTAGTAATAAAATAATTCATAGATGTGATTGTCCAACAATAGAATATACAGTGTAAACTTAAAACAATCATGTTAGAAAATATTTTTTTAGCCTGTACTCATGGCAGATGATAAGCATACTGTAAGATGAATTGAATGGAATTTTAAGAAGGAAACATTTTTCCCAGTATCATATATAGCACTGTGAGAAAGTACATTGCATTCCATTGCAAGAAGACATAATTGAAGTAAATTCTCATTGCAGGAATTAAGCAACCTGTGAGCAAGGAAATGAAGCTTAAGATGGTCCACTCTTAGTGTATGAAAAGGCAGAATTTGTATTTTTCCCTAAAGACTGTTTAAAGGCTCATTAGCAACAAGCAGAAGTTCAAGGAGTTTCATGTTGCTGATAATTCTGTCCCCTTCTCATATACAGCCTTTTACTATTGCCATACATGAGTTACTGGGGCTTTCATTTGCAAACTTGGGAAGTTTTAGAAAATCTCAGCATTTGACGTAGATGTTCTCCAGTGTGCTGTGAATCAGCTAGGATGAACACTCCTTTTTCTTCTAGCAATTTTGTGTGCAACCTTCATGGCTTCTGGAAGTTTTAAAGGGATAATATCTAATGTGAACAATGAGAGAAGCTAAAAGTGGAGATAAAATATTATCCTAACTACTCCCACCCCCTCCTAGACCCCATCCATAAGAATCAGTCCATAACATAAATATCCAGTAGCTGAAATCCATTGTTGTTCATATTAAGATAATCTACAAAAGTAGAAATCTTCTGTTTCAAATAAACAAAGCCAAAACAACAACCAGCCAACAAAACTAAGAAAAACCTAAATCTTACTGAAAGTAGGCTCATTAGAAAATAAAGTGGCAATGGGACTTATTGAAGGGACAAGCAAGACTAATTACAGATGTATCAGGCAGTTCTGTCTACAGTGCAAACCACAAACCGGTATGCTCTGCCTTCCTACCTGCCTCACAAACCCGGGGCATCAAGAACCTTAAAATCTGAGCCAAAAAGAATGCATTTTAGAAGTCCAGAATTTCTGTTCCTTTCCTGTTGCGAGTTCAGATTCTCCTGGTGTGTTATTTGTGAATTACATTCCAAAGTGTCTCATTATTCCCATATGCACTGTAGAAAACATCCATGCCTAAATTAAGATTAAAGTCTAATATAAAATCCAGTCCCTAAAAGTTTAATGGTAAAATACCAGACTTGTAAATTGATGCTCAAGATGCTGTATGTATTTGTGCTCTGTATTCAGAATGGAAACTGACAATGGGAACCAGTATTAACACCAAATCATTTCTCTGATCTCACAGAGCAAAGCAAGTGAGGATATGCACAAGATTCTCTGGAGGTCAAAGTTGAAACCCGGCTATGCTCAGCAGTTGTGGTGACTGTTCCCTTCTTTAAAAAGCAACATTTCAGCACCATCCAAGGTAAGTGGTCCCCACTGGCTTGTAAAGCTGGGGTTTATGTTACTGTGTATCCTGCGGAGGATTAGTGGTTGCACTGTGTCTCTGTCAGTCTCTGACTTGATGGAGAGTGCTTTGAGAAGCGTTGCTATACATTTCTCAAGTCAGAGGGCATTCATGAGTATATGAGTTTCTGAAAAGGAAAAATTATAATGTAAGAGCTTTGCTGTCAAAAATTGCAGCGCTGAATAAGTAGGATGGCTTGAATGCTGTGTTCATTGCTAAGAGCTCCAAAATTACTTTGAAAATGTAGGTCAACAAATTTCCCATTGAGTATAAAATTGAAGCTTTGGACTTGAGTCCAAAGATGAGAAGACACTTGAAAAAACTGGGCAATGGAATATGGAGTAAGTGTTGGCATCACCTGAAAGCCTTAAAAGAAACAAAAGATAGTACAATTCTGAATAGCTTTTTCATATGCACTGTATTATTAAAGACAAATCCTTTCAAATAAACATCTATTCCAGATTTTATGTTTTTTATAAGAAGCATGCATCTCCAAGAATGCTTAGGAATAGCCATTTTAATGGGAAAAAAAAAAAATAAATCCCCCCTAAGGATGCTTAGTTGCGCCACGTGGTGTGAGGTTCACATTCCGTGGAATTGTCTCTGTCTCAAATGGCAGTTTGGCAAATCGAATGCTGGGCGCAGACTCCTGATAAACACAGGGACTGGAAAAATCAGGTGTGTGGGGGTCTTGCCCAGATGGGAGCCAGCAGGGAGCTGGCGGCCCCGGCCAGCGCTCGGCTAACGACCTGGGTGCGGGCCGGTCCAGACAATGATTCCGGTCCTTTCAGTCGGGGGAGAGATAAGCGACATTCCCGGAGTTTGATTCATCCTCGAGAGCGGTGGGAAACTCAGAGGAATACATTCCCGAAGTCTGAAGCAGCCGCCAGACCGGCGGGAAAGTCCGGGGTATATAATGAATGTCGGTGCTTTCATTCGGTGCTGCAGAGCACCGACACCGCCGCCTTGCACCGGACCGCCGCTCCGTCTAGGATCGGACCGCCACCCCCAAGAAGATCGCCGGACGTCTCTGGATCCGTGGGTGCTGATATCTTTTTCTCTTTCTCGCTCTTTCTCTGTAGACACCTTTTTCTCTCTCTCTTTCTGTCTCCTCCTCTCTTTCTTTGCCTCTCAACACACTTGCCATATCTTCACCGGGTTATTTCACTTTGCTCATGTTATTTGTCAAATAAAACTTTCTGCTTGGACCTGACCCTTTGTGTTTGGACTTTGTTCTCGCGGGATCCGGATTGTAAGTTACATCGACCACAGGGTGAATAGTAACACATGGTAACAGAGCTTTTATGTTAACGAGTTCGGGTCAGAAAAGTACTCAGACATCTCAAGCAAAACAAGAGCTAATAAAAATTACAAGAATATATTAGGAAAGAGAAGGACATTTTTCATGTGAAAAATTGGCAGCCATGGAATAGCTATACAACAAAAGACTTGGCAAGAGAATTTTGTTTCTAACAGTAGATTAAATAAAAGTTCCCTTACATTACTGGATCAAGAAATTTTTAGATGTCCTCAGCAGGAACATTTTAACATCACTTCTGAAACCTTGCTCATCTATATGCTGTTCTTGTCAGGATTAGGGTTAAAATATAAAGTAAAATCCTTATAGATGCAATAGTAACTTGTAACACAAGTTCTAGTTTCAGAAATATCATTACTAAAATGCTGAATAACATGATGAAGACAATGCAAAACTAATTTCTTTGTATTATACATGCTACCTTTATTAGAACTAATTCTTTTTTTAATTAGAAAAAAAAATTCTTTTCATTAGAAAAAAAAAAAAGTCTGGTATAGTTACTGGGATTTCAAGTCTAATAGGTTTCTCCAGAAATGGGGAGAGAGCCAGAGAGAGAGTGTGAAAGAATTTAAATTCTTAGGTGGAGGAAGTGCCTTCTCGAAGTACATGGTCTTAAATTCTCAATGTCAAAAACATTTTCTGATGTTCCAATTCCTGTTAAATGTTAATGCTTTAAAAAATTACTGGTGGTATTACTTTATTAATTTCATTATGTGAAAGACAGAAGCTAGGTTCAAAGGTTAGTACTTAGATGGGTAATTATTTCTTTTTTGTTTCTGTATGTTGTGATCTATCTGACTTTTAAGCTCTAAAGAGCTGTTAAAAATAGTGAATGGAGGATAAGTTGAACTTCTCTCACATATTCACACTTTTCACACTTTAAACTCTCATAGAAACAGTTTTTAGGTAGCGTAAGATGATGCCAAAACATGACTTTTCAATTTAAGCCAACAAAAATGAAAATTATATTAATTAGGGCTTCTAATTATGCAAGCTCTCTATCTCTAATTTCACATATTTGTAACATAACAAAATTAATTTTGGATTAATAATCCCTTGGATTAAAATTCTGTAAAAACCAGAGATGTCCAGTACTATCTTTGGTTTTTTCCTCGATGCCTACTTTGGATGTCCAAAAAACTTTTTAAATTCTCTCTTAGTCCTTCCTGGAATTACTTCTTTTGCCAAGTGCAGCTGTATCAAATGGCTAAAGAACTCTTTAACTGGCTTGAAAAAGATGTAGCTGAGAATGTCCTGTGTAGCCATATACTTTTTATAGGGTAAGTTTTCCATCTGGTTAGAATAGGAAAGAGGGAAAAGGTGTACATCATCACTATCACTGTGATAGGTAACAGATGAACTTGAAGAGTCAATACAAGTGGTCTTATCCGTGAAGAGATCTGTTTGTTGTTTGAAATATTTGTTTGGTTTTTTTTTTCCCCTAGAAGATGAGCATGGGTTTATTGTGGGTTTAAATAGCACAGTGTTGCAAACTTCTGATGCTTGTCGAACTTAGCTACCAGCTTTCTCAGTATGGATTTTGAATTTGCAGTGCACAGGTGCTAATCATTATGGCCACTCAGCATCATGTGAAATGTGAATGTTTGTTCCCTAGACAGGATACACATGTGGAGTGACTGCTCCTGTCTGGAGTGCTTGGCTCTGCAAAGAGTAATATTTCCAATATTGCATTTCACAAAGGTGTCATTGATTGTAGAATCACAGGTTGGTTAGGATTGAAAGGGCCTTCTCCAGGCTGAATTGCCCCACCTTGGAGCCTGTCTTTATAGCAGAGGTACTCCAGCCCTTTGATTATCTTTGTTGTCTCAAAATAACCAGATAAGCCTTTTGGGTGTTCTAAAGCATTTTGGGAAAAGCTGAAGCTATAGCATAGTTAGACTATCATGAGGAGAAATTCATTAAATACAAGCTTAAGTGCAAGTTTCAGATTTCTAAGAGCATTTCTTCTCCTGGGGGCAGGATGTTAAGCTCAGAGCCAGAGCAGCCAAGGTTGGTCCTGATTCTTCTGCTGGCCATGGAAAAAGCTCTCCAACAGTGCTGTGCTGCAAGGAGGCCACTGTCAGGGCTGAACCCTGCCTCTAGGAGCTGCAACCCCACTGCACTGCAGTCCTGTCCTGCCTGGCCATGGGCTTGTTGAGCCCAGCACTGACCCCAACCCACAATGGTGGTACCCAATGGCCACAGGTGGGGATGACCCCAGCTGTACCCCGACCTGCCCTGCTCCCCAGCAGGCAAGGCGTGTCCTGCCATGCCGTGCCAGGGGAGCCCTTGCTGCTCCCAGCACCCCAACCCCAAGGAACTTCCAGGCAGAGGATGGCAGTCATGTTCAAGCAAGAGCCAGACATGACCATTGTGATTAGGCAGATAAAGTCAGGAACGCCAGGCAGCAAGGCAGATTCAGGATCAGGCCCAATGTCACTGAAGAGGTCAGGCACAGTTCAGTGACAGGGGCAGGACTATGGGGCAGGACAGGCTTGTGTGAAGCTGGGAAGGCAACCTGCCCGACAGGGTCCCCTGGTATTCTTGTAGAGACTGCAATGCACCAGGAGCTGTAGCTTGGCTGGGGGGCTGAAAGTTAGAGGCTCATCTTAGAACAGGTCTCATGAGCAAGGGGCTTGCCCTGGCTGAGGCTTCTCTGCAGACCTGTCATGGGGACTCTTCCCATGGCTCCCAGCAGGAAAGGGACAGCTCTCAGCTGCTCTCTCTCTAAGCTGGCCCTGAGCCCCAGCTACCGAATACCCAGAAGAGATGCTCTTGTGGCCTTACAGCAGCCAGCTTTCACTCCTCAGCCCACAGGCTAGTTTGGTAGCTACTTATCTATCAAGGCCCTGCTGGAATTGAAAGATGAAAGTTTGCAGTTTTGTATCCAGCTTAGACACTGACTTCTTTGGTAGTATGTAGATGGGGTGTTTCGCACATTCTATGACAGAAATAGAAATAACTGCCATAGATATTGTGGTGGCTGAACTGGTACTGTGTGTCTGGCTGGAGAACAGTCCAGTAAAGCACTACTCCCTTCTTCATACACCTAGGAGCTTTTTCAGTCTCATCGTTCTCTCACAGATTTTATGGTTTGCGGTGGACCATGGAGAAACCAGTATAATTATTCTTAGAAGCATCAAGCTTATAGGTAGTGACAGCTGGCCTTATATCATATAAAGGCTCATTTAACCAATTTCTGTAGGACATTGGGAATATAATGGAACTTCCTTGGGGCACTGTGATCTTCAAAGCACATATTATCACAGCAGGAAATAATCACAAATACCGGTAAGAGAGTTAGATACTTTCATGCTGTGGGGAGAGGTTGGAACACGATGAACTTCCTGAAGTGGGGATGAAGTTTGATACTCACATTACCACTGATTGCTTAGTACCAGAAATTCAATTAATCCTTGTGTCCTTCTATGGGACTCTGGGTAGGTAGGTGTGCCTCACTGATGCTATTACTGAATTCACACCTTGCACTCTGAGGCAATGTATACTCACTGGTGCAAGAGCTGGGATATGTGTGATACAGGCCCAGGATGACTTTCTGCAGACAGAGATGGTAATTCCTTAGCAAATGCTTGTATTTCGTGCCTAGAACCATCAGATCCTGAGAGATATGGCCTGACTCCTAGCAGCTTGAATACTGGCGAGCTGTTAAAAATTGTGGCATGTGGACAAGTAGGTTAGCAAAGACTAGAGGGGAAAATAGTAATGGATGTTAGGTAGTCCTGCGGAGAAGGTGCTTTTATATTGTTGTGAATGGCTGTGAATGTGCTGGCTCTGCTTTCTGCTCCCTCCCTTGTTCATTTCTGAACTCACCAGTATTGTTCTTATCACCTACACTGTTTAAAGTAGTATCAGTATAGATGTCAAAGAAATACAAACCTTGAGGGATGTTGTGATGTGTTGTCCATGATTCAAGGAACGGTGCTACTTTTGGCAGGTAAAGCCAGGCAGAACAGACAGTGTGGTTTATGGCACCCAATATTCTATGTGCAGGAAAGAAGGGGAGGAGCCTTGTTGCACACAACTTAAAACTCCAGGCTAAGCAGCCTTCACTGATGCAACCCTTAAAAATTACCTGAAAAAATTATACAGAAGCTGTCTGAGACTGGTAATCAAGGCATTCCTCTGAATTCTGGAAAAGAATACTTTCCTGGGATATTTTTGTAACCCATGGAATCAGGTGTGAAAAATGTAAGCTGGAGAGTAAATGAATGTGAATTTAAAGTTCTGAACCACTGGATTTACTAAAATAAATTCTTAATTCAATTTATGCAATCAATATAGTAATTTTAAAAATAGTTTCTCCGCATTAGGAGCCATTTCTAATACAAGCCATTTCTAATTCCAATTCTAATACAAGTGCAGTCTAGATTTAGTCAATATCTGAGTTTTTGTTGATAATATTCTTATGCCAGGACTTATTTAGTTCTTTCTTTTATGGTCCCTCTCAAATTATTGGTTTCAAATCCTTTTTTTTTTTTTAAATTCTTATAATATATATATATATAAATTGATACTGTAATAGAAGTGAAAATATTACAAGGTACAGTTGGTTTATGTAACATTTCAGGAGTTACAGGTATCTATCCTGACTTGTAATTTTGGAAAAAATAAGCTGGATTTATCTGAGTGTAGACCTATCATTTAATCCTCTTTTAGTAATTCCAGGCATTAGTAGCTAGAATAAGATAATACAGAGAAAAAATACCTGGTAACTATCAGAGTGTAGTAGTTTAGTGTATGTGAATAGCTACTACAGGGAAAGAAGTCAACTTATCTTTCTGGGCTAAGTGGATGTTACATGCTCAAGAAGTACACAAGATGTGAAGTGAAATGAGTGATGACTTTTTATGGACCAAAGGTTAGAAGAAAACAGTTGAGTGCTCGGTAGCCAATAAATATATATTATTGTATTTACATTAGGGTATAGTAATACAGTTATCTGTATATATGTCATTATATGTAATGACATATGTAATTTCTGTAATGTAACAATACTTTCAAACTTGAGTTGGAAAGTTTTAAAGGTGTTTCATTTTTTGCCAAAATATGTTTCTGTATATAATAAACACAGTTTGCATCAGTCAGAAAGGTAAAAGAAAAATATGATGATGCTTTCTGCTTTGAGCTAGATCCAGTCATTTCAGTAGCTCAAAATTATCATTGTCTTAAAATACCTTAACTCATGCTTGTCTGGAATTTCAGAACAGTGATTTTAAAGTTTTAAAAAGTGTACTTTTATAAAAAGAAATTATAGTCAAACTTTGAATTGCTATATCCCTTCAATGATGAAAGTGAACAGTCTCATGAAATGTGTTTCTCGTGAATTTACATTGTCACTCACTTCTTGTTCTATTTGCTAACAAAAATTGGGGCATTGTCTGGAATAAATATGATGCCAACTATCAATGTATTTTAACCACATTTTGAATTTTACAGCAAGTAATTTCACAAATATATTTTGTGTGATAGTTCAGCTACATACATTATTGTGAATTTATTACTTACAGCAATACGATGTTTCTCTTGGACTAATGTTGCATATTTTACAACCTCAAGCAGATGCTCAGAAAAACTTGAAAAGACAGAAATATCTTTTTACTCCAGTTCAAGTGTTCATTTCATAAATGCAGGGCAGAAAATTCCTTATCCCATTTTAGCAGCTTAGTCACATGGTACAGCTATCTCACTGTAAAGCTCTCTTCTCAAAATTATTTAAAAATTCTTCAATCCTTTGCACCTCATGGAATATTCATTGTTTATATCTATGAGGTTTCTCTGTGAACTATGCTTACTGCTTTACATTGCCTCGCTTGCACAGAAACAAATGAAATGTTCAAATTGCACAAATTGACTTTTAATCAAGGGGAGTGAGTATAACTTTGAAGTTAGCTGTAAAAAGCATATTCAGAAGTCAAAACAAACCTATTTTTAGCTATGTGGTATAGATAATCTTAAACGTATGCTTCTGATGTTGTTTTGGGATGTCAATATTAAAAAAAAAAAAAAGGAGACTACCAAGAAAAGCTACAGATGGAAACACAGAGTTCTTTTTATTGTGATTAGAAGTAGGATTAAAAATATAGCTAGAACTGTTTTGTTTTTTTTTCATATTTCTGATTTTGTTAATAATTTATCCACAATTTTTTCTGAAGCTCATGGAAGTTACTCTTGGCTGTACAAGTCCCTCTAGTGGCATCTTGCATGGAACAGACAATCATAAAAGCTTCAGTTTTCTCATTCTTTATCCACATACTAAAAATCTGTCAGTTGAACAAGCAGAACTACATTCAGTTTTAAACTAATTTGATAGTGTCTGTAACAGTTCAACTTGTATTCATTTTATTCATCCTGTGTGTCCCTAAGATTAATTTATTTTCCTGAAAAATTATATTGTTGATATCACTGGCTTGTCAGTCTTAGAAAACAGTATTTGGAGTAAGATGTGTTAAGTTGGTTGTTAGTTCTAACATACTAAAAAGTTAAGGACTCCATGTTCTCACCCTTTTCTGGCTTCTGACTATAAAATGAAGTGGTTTTGTATTTTGCATTTTGAAAATACTCTTCTCTGTTCAAAATAGCTGGAAGTGATAAAACTGAAAAAGCAGTATCAGTGACTCAAATTTATTTCATCTTTCTCATCTCCATGAGAACAGCATTTCAACTTAATACTTCTTGGGGCAAAAAGCTTTAATTTCTGCCCATTGTTTCCTTTCAATATGGCATCAATCAAATGTTTCAGAATTACCAGCAATCCATCTTCAAAAGATGTTTTGGAAATCTAGGATAAGATTTTTAAAAGCATCTGTACCAAAATATTTCAAACACTTTCCTAAGTTTTGTGATGGAATGACCACCACATGATCAGCAGTTCAAGTAGATTTGCTCTCTTCCAAAAAAACTCTTTTTGCTTAGGAGCGTGTACATCTCTAAATTGAAATGTCTAGTTGTATATCTATTTAATCACCGTTTATTGGATTTTATGCCCTGCGATTATATAAATCTTTTGTATTTTTAGAATTAAATAATGATCACAGATCAAAAGATGATATGATTCATTCTGTAAAATACTATACAATATTGAAAGATTTTAGCTACTAATTCCGTTGCTAGGTTCCTAAATATACAATCTTATTGTAGTTTGCCCCTATTACGTCAGCAGTTGATGACTACAACAAATATATTTAGTTCTGTGTATTTACAAAAATATCTTATTCTTCATAGAAATAATAGTGGTGTGGAGGTAAATTCTTTAGAAGCTTTTTTTGAGGACATTGTAATTTACATTAATTTTTACCTTACCTAATAATTATCAGCAAAACTGATTAAGTATTTAAGATCATCCAAATTAATAGATTTCAGGAACTAAAATGGAACATTTTCTGTTATATATGTGGTATTATTTTACTTTAAATTATCCTCTAAAAAATGAAGCCATAGTCTCACTGAAAAAAATTGCAGTTTCCATTAATTTCAGCAAAGATGGTCCTAAAAGGAGTCTTCTTGTAAATTGTGGTTTGGAGATAAAATGTATGAAATAAAATGTTGACAACACTTGTTCCTCAAAGCCTTTAAAGAAATTTGTTTGTTTACCCTCATCCCCTATAAGCCTGCATGGGATATTTCTGGACAGCCAAGCACATGGGTGTTTTTTTTATATAACTTGCACAGCACCATAGTAAATTATACTGTGAATTAAACCCCGATGAATAGAAGCAACCATGCATCTAGAAAGTAGGTGTTAAAATCCCGTTCCACATTATCAGAAAACACTGCAAGGATTATTAAGATGCAGGCAGCTGAAGTCGTGGTAGCAAAGGATCTTAGCTACCAAAGTCAAGAAGAAGTTCTTAAGAAACAATGAATCAAAGCAAAGAGAAAGTAACAGACACCTATATAGAGATAGTCACTGCAAGCAGAGAAATTTCAAAATTCAAAGTGAACTCTCCACGGAGTTACTGGCATAAAACTAAGTCAAACACACACCTTGCATTTTTATTTTTTACTATCACTATACCAGTTTCAACAAGATATGAGTTCTCTTGATTGATTACTTTTTAAACCCATGACTTTTAAGAATGCCCATTTTGATAATCATGGTTTTTTTCACCCTCTGTAGTGACGTGTTATGGGATAAATCACTTAATTTGTGCTAAATTTAGCAGCAGTGTAATTGCCTCTTTTTTTATTTCTACATATATATATACACACACACATATATATATATATATATAAAATATATAATTATTTCCACAAAAGCAAGTGGCATCTCCTTTTTATTCAAGGTTTATTCAAGGTAACATCCTGTTACAAAGACCCCTTTTTTTATCTGTCCTTTTTATTTTATGGAAATGGAATGAAGAAAAACGTGGAGCTGACATACCACATTGTACCATAGTACTGGTTGCTATGTATGTCTCAGATCAGGAAAAGTGTAGCAATTTCTTCCTCATTTACCAAGGCTTTAGTTAAAATCATAATAGTTTTGGTACTGTTGGTTTAGTTTTCACAGGCAGGACAAAGGCAGAAGACTCTTTTTAAACTTTGAGACCTTTGGTTACTACCTGTTTTACCTCTTAGTGACAACTTCCCACCTGTGTGATCAGTTCAGCTGCCTATTTACCATTGATTTCAGTGACTTTAGTGTCATTGCAAAAGGCTGTAGCAAATGTTAGAACAGAATTAAGCTTGCCTTCCTGAAGGAAACCTTTTAACTCCCACAAGTGATGGTTGTACGACCTTAATGCCTCGCTCGATTTTACACTTCTGAACACTACTAATCCTGTACATCAAATGCATCAGGAATCAGGCATTAAAGCATGTTTTATAGTAACAATATAAAAAATCTGCAAAACTTATTTACAGTACAAAATCCTCAAATATATTTCTTTTAAAACTGAGTCCTTGTCAATTCAACTACACTTATGTATATTTATACAAATTGAATTTCTGAGGTTTTATAAATAAGGCTTGTTGGTACATAACATTCTTTACCAATTTTCTTGATTCTTTATAATGAACAGTATTTGGACCCTTAACCTGCTACCCTAATTGAATTTCCTAAGATGTTTAAGACATTGCAGTATCAAGGGGAAGGAACAGCACAGAAAATAAATTAAATTTTTAATTTAAACTTTTTTTTCAAAATTTGTGACAGATAAAATAATATGTGTATCGCTTAAGTGGTTGCACCAGATTAGTTTGGTGGTGTTTTGAAGACAATTGCATATATCTGAAAATAATTTGACTCAACAAATCTGAGAGTAGTGCAGATCATACCAGCCATGTTGACATAATTGCTGCCTATGTCTCACATAACTACATCCTATTGCTAGATTTCCATGGGAACAATTGCTTCTCTTAGAGATTAGCTCAACTTGGTGTGCAGAAATGTATACATCGCTTAACACCAGTTACTAAGACAATGCAAGCACATATATAGGAGTTAGTGTTTAAAGAGAACATTAGTCTGTGGCAATGATAAACATGTCTACTCTAGTGCCTGAAGCAATTTCTGCATTAAGCTGTAGTTGGATAAGGGCAAAAAGAAATGTCTTTATAATAAGTCTGGTTGTTTGCCTTTATTTTTATTTGTACTGAGCCAGCCTTGGTGTTTTCTCATTTTCATCTACAAAGCAGCAGTACCAAAAGGGAAAAATAATCAGGAAGATTCAAATCTTTAAGTAGCTACAGTATTAGTTCAAGTAAAATAGGATTTAGCCACAGGGTTCGATTTCAGAAGAAATATATATTAAAGCGTGTGAAAATGTTTCCATTTTTCTAAAGTGTTACAAAACTCAATCAGAGTACTTAGATACAGACAGCTCAAATCTGTCTGTATCTAACACCAATCAAAAGCAAAATACTGGTTTTGTCACAGTTTATAATATGAATTAATCTTTTTGACCTCACTTTTGGTTTCACAATTTTTATGAATATGGTGTGAAATTTAAGTTCTTGACTCTTCATAGAAGGGTACAAATTTATATCTAAGTGTCTCCTAAAACTTTTTTTTTTCTTTCTTAACTTTCAGCAGTAATCCTTCAATGGCAATTTGAAGCATTTGTCATTAAACCTGGGCATATAATCTTGATGTGACTCAGAGTGTTTATAGCATTACCATTATACATTCTGTTACTGCTTCTAATTATTAAATACATACCTCACTACAATCATTAATTGGTTCTAAATATTCTTAGAAAAGAACCTAAGAAACTGTGTGCTGTTAAGAGTGCAATGTCAGTCTTCTAAGTACCAGGAGATAAACAGTTGAGACACTACCTTGAAGTATGCCCTCATTTTGTTGCTCTCGGTTATGTCAAGAGTATGAGTAGTAAAAATAGAACCTCTCTATTAACTACAGGGGTTTTTTCTATTTTTTTTGCAAAGCATTTTGTTAGTGAATAAAATTCTTGTTTTCATTTTGAGACCCAACTCAGTTTGCAATTAATTCAGCTGAAATTATTTAACTGTCTGAGGTGGATAAAGCCCTTATATAAAAGCTTACCTGTCTTGGACTCCCAAGGTTGATTAGTACATAATTCTGCTCCCTCTTGCATTGTACTTTACTTTTTACATGCTTTACTAAATGTTAGTCATACCTACATCTTTGACAATACTGCCTTGAAGACTATGAGGAAAATTTGGCTTCCCATTGTCAGTGAGACCACAATTTTTGTGGTCCAGGTATCCCATTCCTGTTCTTTGGGATCTGTGATTAAATTAATTCTTCTGTCTTTATCTGGAATCCCTTCACCCTGCTGCAGCGAGATTCCACTCGCTAAATTTAAATATTGAAAATATTCACTGACAACCAATTTGTTATTTCCATGAGAATTCTATTATTATTAGACCTTCCTGCAAAACATAAATTTCTTAGACTATACCTTTTGCTTTAACTATAAATCCAAACAATTAGATCTATTTTAAGAAACTGCAAGTGAAAACCAAAGTAACTTGTTTGCCTGTATCACCCCTTTCAAATGCTGATTTTAAAAAAAATAAAAACTAATAAAAAAAATAAAAAAAATAAACTAATATGGAAATGCAAAAGGAAATACCAGAGATGAAAGTGTTGTATAGACTTTTCTGTAACTGTAACATGTAAACTTTGAAAAATGTGTAGCATTTCATGATCTTGTACATCATATAATCTTATAATGATGATTTAGTATTTTTAGTGTAAAAATAATTTGGGGGAATTCAAAGTTTGTCCATGTAACAAGATGAGGATGAAACTACTATACTGCACATTTTGTCAGTAATTTCCCTAAAATATTCTCCAGTATAATTGTTTTGTTGTCACTTACTTAAATCACACCTTCTTACATGGTGCAGAGCATTAGAATTAGTGTGCTCAGAATAGGTCTATACTATATGCAGGCCAACTGAAAAGTTCAATGTAATCTACTTAATACAACTGACATTAGAAGTCAAGACTTGACAACTGACTACCCTGGAATGTATGTATAGGAATCATTGCTTACAACAAAATATTCTGCTCATGTAATATGAGCAAATATATCTGCTCATATATTTATATAAAATATAAACTCATAACTAAAGTGATGACGTTAGTTCTATGATTTATGTAGTATTTTAAATGACAGAATTCAAATACATACTCAGCATAGTTTTAGTACCTATCTTTCTAGCAGATTTATTTGAATGTAGCTTTTTTTTTTTTTTTTTTTTTTTATAAGCCTGAGACTTGATTAACTCTCTTTTATTTTTCCCTTGATGTGTGTGGGGGTTTGGGTTTTTGAACACAGAAAACTATCAAAGACTTCAAATACCTAAGAAGATTTATATGAATTGCTGCATGTACCATAAATATATTTGGGGACTGTGGTAAAAAGAATGGAAACTACTGGTAGTGTTCTAGTTTCAGTGTGTCAAAGTGTGTCTAGTTTCAGTGTGTCAAGTAAGTTAAAAATTAAAGATGTTAGTAAAAGGCTCATTCCAACAAACAAACAGGTTTATTTTTTCTACAGAAACAAGAATATAATGTATAACAAAACAGAAATCACTTTCAGTTTTATGGGAAAGTGTAATTTATAACCCTGAATGAGAGATAGTATTAAAATGTTCATTTTAGATTAGACTGCCAAATCAGCAGTGTGTTCTATTCCTTAAAAAAACCTGTTGTCTCAGACTTGAAGGGGTCAGTATTATGTTGTATTTTTTCTTAATATACATGTTATGGTTTAGGTCAGTTTGGGCAAGTGTTACTCTTCTAGAAAATTCCAATGCAGGTGTCTTGGTCCAAATATTACAGAAATTTCAAAATCAGCGAATCCTATTGAGTGCCACATGGAAAGTGTGCTCTAAGTTTATTGTAAAATTGTTCCTTGTCAGTGTCTTAATTAAAATGTTTATTTCTATCACACTAAAACACATCCAGTTGTGAATAATGGTTCAAAGGTCTAACACACATTACAACACTGTATTATGGAGAATTGTAATAAAAAAAGGAACGTGGGAGGCTTTTTTGTGGTTTGTTTTGCTTTGTTTTTTTCAGGAAGTCACAGTTTTATTATAATTAACACAATCACAGTACATCAAAGATTAATTATGCATAGACAACTACAATAGCCTATACATGAACAGGAAGATGATCCACTTATTTAAGAATTAAAATAGAATAGGCATTTTTCTGTTCACAGGGCAGGCCAAATTCTGTTTTTTATAGAATGGGAATATATAGATTTCCTTGCTTCTACAAAAACATACTATCTAGAAATCTGAGGATGAAGGAAATCAAACTAGCTCCTCTTCTTTGTCTTACCTGGTGCAACTATCCATTACAAAATATGTTGCTGCACTGTTTACAATGCTAATTGGTTGTAGATTTCAGAAAAATTGATGTGAAAATAGGACTCCACCTCTTTATATCTTATATTCTTGCTTTCCTCTGTTAGGTTTAGCATGCTTGCATACATTTGAAAGATTAAAGCATTGAGATTTGGAATTCACTATAATACACAGGGTTATAAAAATTTAATCTGCATGTAGATGAATTAATGATGGTTTTTCAAAGTTGATCCCCCAGAAATTCTATAGCCAGTTAAAAGCTGGTGAAGGGACACTTCAGAGAAAATGGCAACCCCTTTCAGCTGCTTTGTTGCCTAAGTTTCCAGTGGCATCTGGAGTCGGAGGTTACCAGGAGGCAAAAACTGTGCTTTACATGTGAAACATGAGAAAGATTTTGTCTGTGCTTCTGTCACTTCTTTCATTGCCTCCTTTTTGTATTCATCTGTAGTCTGACATGACATGTGAAAGCAACAGCAGTGGGAAGGCAGAGTTTCTGAACTCCTTGAAGAAGTCCAATTTGGCTTCACTAATGGCAGGAAAGGATGCATAATAATGTGCAGGGATGCATGTGCAGGTGTATGAGACACACAAGTGCCCATAAGTATGTGAAGAGTGCATGCACACATACACATGCATGGTGTTACTTGAACTGAGGAAAGCCTATTATAAAAAGCCCAGATTTATATTATGCAACAGCAGATGTGAGGGAAGGATTCTCGATTCAATTTTGATATATGAATTGTTGTTTTGCCTTAACTCATGAAAAGGCATTTTCAGAGCTTGCAGACAAGCAGTGGTATTGATTATACATGTGGTCCAAGGGACTCATCTTCTTTTGAGGGATCTTTACATATGACGTCCTGCACAAATTTTTTTCCTGGCAGACTTTTGGGAAGTATTTTATTACTGAATGAAGAATTGGAGCAAAAGAAAAACCTGAATTCTCACTCATTACCCCAAAAAGCTAACCTTATGTTAGATCTTTCTGACTGTGTTAATTCTGAAACAGAACACTTTCGTGACATAGAATTATAGAACAGTTTGAGTTAGAAGGGACCTTTAAAAGTCATCTAGTCCAACCCCCAAAGTCTAAAAGCTGAACTTTCTCTTTTTACATCCCCCGTGAAAATAAGACAAAATACTAACGACTTTTTCAGTATTTATAAGTATTTCTCAAAGCTTTTCCTGTTAACCTTTTAAAATAGTTAGTTTCCTTATAGAATGTTAAATACATTGAACAGCTAAATATGGGAAATACTGTGTTATTTTATGCCCACAGTAATCTGGTAAGATTCCTCTAAAGACCCTGAGTATGTATTTGTGTTTGGTTTTGCTCATTGAACAGCTCCTTTAAAAATAATTCTTAAATTAATAATTAAAAAAAATAAATTCTTTATTCTTGCATTACATAGTGACTTTCTATCAATAGCGTCTCCTATTCTGGCACCTCATCAGGAACTTTGACATTCTCTGGTGCGAGATCTTGTAGCTGCTTTACCCGTTGACTTCCTTGGGTGGGATTTACAGACACCCAGAAGTCTTTGGGAATCAGATTATTTTCCTCCTACACCTGGATTTAGATATTTAATTTTAGGAATTCATATTCAAATTTCTGGACGAGTACCCTTCTATGCTTGGTATTTTGGTTTTCTTTCTGTCTTTGTACAAATCCAGGATTCGAAACGCTGGATGGACCAAAAGAAAGGAGGCCCGGTGCCCGGGCTGTGCTGTAAGGACGACATTTGAGCAGCGAGCCCATCCCAGGTGCCGCCGCTGCCTCCCGGCTGGCGCGGAGCCCGGCAGGGCTGACAGGAGCCGAGAGGAGCCAGCGGACCGGCTCCGCACACACACCCTCCCGTTCCCGACCGAGCCGCCGTCCCTAGCCCCATCCTGCATCGAGTCCCGTTGCCTGAATGAGAAATTAAAACCAAGAGACGATGTTTAGGGATGCTCAAACGTGGCCGGCTCACTCTCCCTCCTTTTCCGGCACCGTCTCGGCGTAACTTTAAGAAGCGGGGCCCAGCCGGGCAGTAACGCCGCTGGCGGGTTCCCCCCTTTCCTGCGAAACCCCCAGGTCGCTACCTACGGGGCCGGGGGCTCGGGTCCCCGTCTCCAGGGCAGGGCGTAGCCCCCGCCTCGCAGCCCGCCCGCCTTTAAACGGCGGCAAGAGTGAAGCCCAGCCAGCGCCTCGCCTCTCCCCGCTCGGAGGGCAACCGGCCGGGCTGGATGGTTTGTTTTTTCCCTTCCCTTGTCAACTAACCCCCTCTAGCGCTGAACCGGCCGCATCTGACCTGCGGGCTGC
>JAAWXA010000004.1:40979515-41017311 GCA_038090715.1 Florisuga fusca | reverse complement strand
AGGCCGAGCAGCCCAGAGGTGTCGGAGCGTCTGGGGACCCCCAAAGGCCGGGGCGCGGTGCTCCCGCCGGCACCTCTGGGCTGCTCGGCCTCACCCGGCCGCTGAGGAGCCAGAGAGAGTGCGGGGCCGGGAGCCAGCGGTCCCGCTAAGGTTGGGTGTTTGTCGGAAGGTTAGCTGGGGGCTCTGCTGTTCCCCTGCTTTCCCCGGGCGGCGTCCCGGCAGGGGCGAGGTGCTGTCCCCACGCCAAGCGGCACCGCGGCCAGGGAAATAACTCTGGGGCTGACGGGGCTCCCCTGGGCTCCCCACAGTCGCCCTTAGCCGCCGGGTTTGTGACCCAGCTGCTGAAGAGCAGGTAACTGAAAGTTACCTCCCGGTGAGACGGAGCAAGAGCATCTTTTTACTTGAAATGTGGTTTGTAGGTTTGCTTTATTCCTTCCGAACCAAAAGCGTCTTTCGAATGGTTTTGAGAGGTCTCACCACCACGCGTTGAGAGAAATTGCTGCTCGTCAGCGAACTGTGCAAATGTGCCAGACTGTCCTTAATGCCTAATTTTAAGGATCGAAGGTCTGACTGGTCGAAAAAAAATCTCATTCAGAGTCTTTGTCACCGGTGCATGTTCATGCTTACTACACGAAATGTGATAATTCAGTTAGTAACTACGTAACATACAACCATATCAGTGCTGTATTAGATTTTCCTTTTCCTTGTGTCTTAGAAGACTTCGGATTTTAAGTGTAGCACAACGCACCTTTCCCTTTATGTCAGTCTCATTAGTGCACGCTCACACCTGCTACACTACCGCGTTACCTGACGACAGGCGTGAATGCAGTCTTAAAAAACCTGTTTGCATGTTACAGAACAGCCAAGATATACTACATGCATCAAGTGTGAAGAATTTTTATCAAGTAACGCAAGTTAGATGAGGTTTCTAAACTAGTATTTTATATCCTGGAGTTAAATTATTAATATTTAAGTATTGTTTTAGAAATAGGGGAAATGAAGAAAACAGTTACTAAAACATTTTAGCTATAAGAAAACCTGTCAAGGATGAAGTGGGTTTTTTGATATTGACATAACTTTTCCCGACAAGCTCAAGTATCGAGGTAATGGCTGCATAGATTACTCATAAATTACGTATCTTCTGAATAACTTCTGTTTCTTCACATTGTTTCAAAACTTCCAGTAAAGTGAATGGCCTCTTATCTTTGGCATTGTCATTTTACTAGAGAATCCAATTAATAAGTGTAACTCCTCGAAACACCAGAAATGAAAATTGGCTGAATTCATACAGCAGCTTCAAAATGTACATCCCACCTGACTAACAAAATGTTAACAAGAGAGTTTACTTTTAATGACGAGTTTCTCTAAATGCAAGAACTGGATTAGAGAAAATGAGTAAAATAAAGAAATTGCCCATTGGGCAAATGTGTGTAAGTTTAAAATGCCAGTTACTAACACTTGGAATCTCAGCTGTGAAGAATTTTTTTAAAAACTTGTGCTGTGAAAAAAACCCTACCACTTTCAAGTGTTCCTATGATGTTTTCAGAATGTACATCTTGGAAACATTTGCAGTAATTGCTGTTGGGTTTTCACTAATAATTGTAATAATTATAACTTATTTTGTCTTTACTAGTTGATACATATGGTAATCTATTCTGTATTTACAAACATAGCAGCATTTATAATAGATTACACAGGGAATGTTTTGGTTTGGTTTCTAGATTGTTTGGGAGAAAAAGATACAAGAGGAATAAGTTCATCCTGGTAAACAGTCAGCACTTCCACTTTATTCTTGATGTTTTATTTCCTGTTACTAGAGAGGAATTTTGAGATAATTAATATCCTCCAGCCTTAGAAATTACTGCTACGTTCACATTAATCTTTTTTGTTTGTTTTTCTCAAATGGAATTATGGATTATTTTTTTTTAATAAATGTAGCTCCAAGACTCTTAGCTTTGTCATTCTTTACCCAGTAAATCAATGTGTGGTGTCCTAGAGTATCTGTAGCATTGCAAACACAACAATACTATTGACAGGGAAGTGAACTTTCATTCATATTAATGGAGTGGTAGGTTCTAAAATTATGACCATCCCAAGGGTTAGTTTTTACTGCTCAGAAAATATGTTATGTATCTAGATAAGGCTGTGGAGTTGCATGGGAACAGCATACCACTGCTGTCTGAAACGGAACTGCCTGAAGTCAGAACCCTGAATTTTAATTGTGTAGGGTGAGTGCTTGAATGTTCATCTAAATTTTCATTAGTTGTCCATGACATCCATTTATGAACAAGTTGCATTATTGTGCAAGATTTCAGCCTGTGTTGTAGGTCTTTTGTTGCCAGAACACTATGATTTGGTCAATTACTTTCACACACAAAAATACAGATAATAGCATCTGACTTGGGAACTTCTTGGTGCAAAGTATTCTTATGCTTCTAAGATAAAGGTTGCATCAGGTAACAGTTTAGTGGTATCCTGTGCTAGGCATGCATGAAAGAATGTGTGTTTCAACATACAAGTAAACCAGAAATAATCTTTTTACCCTTGCTATTTTCATACTGTATCTATTGTATGTGTCACCAGTCAGTTAATTTCAGAAGTAAACTATAGAACTTAAAGACTGTTTGTAATGTGTCAGGTCTATCAGTGAACGGGAAAAGGAAGTTGTTGCTTTTTCAGTTGCCATGTGTCAATACACTTGGAAGGTTATGCAAGGGTTTTCTGGTTTTTTGTTTGTTTGGTTGGTTTTGGTTTTGGTTTTGGGTTTTTTTTTTGCTTCCTTCTAAAAGGCACCTGCATTCATTTTGTCCCTCTCACAAAAAAAAAATGAGGTAAGAAGTGATGCTGAATGTCAGTTCTGAAATTTTTAAAGCCTTTATTTTTAAAGTGGTTACATTTGATGTAAATTGGGTAGCTCAAAGTAGGTAGCAGAGCTTTTTGGTTCTGGTATTACAAAATCAGACAGATTACTAGTGACCTTCAGTTATTCATAAATTCAAAGAAGTGTGCTTATTTTTATTCACATATTTATTTTTACATAAGTGCAATCCATCACCAATAATCACTCTTTCTGAATACAGCACTCAGAATTTTCCTGTAGCTATAAGGAGACCAAGGACTAAGTGTCTGTAGAGACTAAACTTCTCTCTGAATGAGACTGACATTTTACTGCTAGAGAACATCTCTTACTTTGAGAATTTAAGATACTGTGAAGAGGCTGTACCTGCTGCCTGTACTGTACTTGTCCTGGTTAATTCCACTGGTTAATTTGCATCATTTTTGAATAAAGAAATAAAACTGAATAAAGAAAAACATTGTAGTAAAAGTGTATAATTCCTTTTTACAGATAAAGTCATGAGCAAAATAATATTTTAGTTTCAGGCTATTAAGAAATTTAAAAAAATATTTTTACCCATATGTCCTACGTACATGGAGACTTGAGTGCTAATGAAGACTTTGGACCCTCTGCAGTTGTAGTTATGCATGAAATGACTACTATCCCAAAGCTTTGATATGAGTGTTGTAAGTATGAGCTAAACAGATTTGCAGTTACTGCTTTGTGATATATTCCTGGTGCTGTATTTGGCAGTATTGAGTGCTGTTTGGAATTTTGTTATTTTGTTACGAGCAAATGAGAATAACTGGGATGGAAATATTCAAAATTAGAAAATGTATAGCTTAAAAAGATGTAGTTTAAAACAGAGTCAGTGCATTAGCTCTTGGATAATCTGAGGGTGTGAAAACTCCACAGAGGAACTGAAGTGTTTCCAAAAGTGTACAACTTGGTCTTGCTGAGAATGGAGGCAAGTAAAATTTTAAGCTCAATCTTATAAGGAGGTAAGGGAAAACAAACTGAAGACAGTGAGCAGTGGCTTCTCCATCTCTCATGAGTTATTCAGGGATCAGTGTTTTCAGTTTCAGCCAGCATCTTGCCATCTTAGTTACTAGAAACCAAGCTGACACCAGCAGAGAGGGGACGACTGTCCCACATCTACCCACTCTTGTCATTTTCAAAGTGTCTGCTGTTGGCTGCTCTCAAACTGGCCATCAGTATTGGATCAGATAGACCTTGAGTTTGATCCAGAATAACCCTTCTTGTCCTCTTATGAATTTAATAGATAAGTTTTGGCCAAACAATACTTTTCTTAGCAAGTCAAACAGTTTACAAATGAAGAAAAGAAACAGCATGCTAGAAATTAATTTTTTTCATTTTATCTGGAAATCTGTGTTTCCAAATAGATATTTTTAGATCTAATTACTCAGATGAGAGCTCTTCTTGAGGGTTTGTTTAATGTATCGGATGTTAGACTTTTCACTTGAGAATTTTAGAAAATTGTAAATGTTGAGTAAATTGTTTGTCAGTAAGATATAGTAAGTTAACATCCAATTTGTTGGCTAATTTTATTTTTTTTTTTTTTTTTTAATGATTAACATTCCAGCATGTTTAAAATCTCCTTTAGCTGATTAACGATATTTAGAACCTGGTGCAAAGGTACAATATGAGAAGAATTTTACTGTTCTTATATCCCAACATAGAATGGCCATGTTAGGATATATTCTTATTCCAGCTGTGTGAAAAGGAATGTTTCCATTAGGATCACGGTATTTCTCTAACTTGACAATGACACAGAGGAGGCTGGCCTTTTGTTTGCTATGCCTGTTAACATGCTGAACTCCATGGCTGAGAAAGAGAATGGTAAACAGTATGGAAATAGACAAGTAGGGAAATAAATTATTTGTCCAAATCTGTCCCCATCCCCTGGGAACTACATGATCATACATAGCGGTCAACAAAAAACCCATCTGTTATGAATAATACCTCTTCATAAGTTGGTGTTGAACTTGTAAGTTACATGCCAATGTTAATGATAAGGTGTTGACCGAAGAATTACTATTGAAGATTCTTTTACCTGATAAAAACATCAAGTAGTTTGTAGGATTTCTTTCTGGTCTGTACAAATCAACTCAACTTTATGAGAAAACGATTCCACAGACCTTTATCTTACATTGCGTTCTAATTTTTGCCACTTCCTTATCAGTTTTGGTTTTGGGAACTTCTATCTTGGCCACTTGTGTAAATTCAGGATTTTTCTAGTAGTGTTTGTTTTTTTTCACTTGGACTAGGTTTGTATGACTGGTTAAAAATCTGAAGATCTATATTTCTCTTACTCTTTTTAGGGCTTTTAAAATGCATTTGTAACATTTCTTTCAATTTCTGTGCTTATTCCTCAAAGTAATCATTACTCTGTCTTCTGTTGTAATGATGTTAGAATATTTACAGAACATACAAAAGCCTGTAAAGTTTAATACTCAAATTATCTTCAGCTGCTTCATTTCTCTTGTAGTCCCCTCAGTATTCCAGTCTACAACTTATTCCAGGAATCCTTATACTGCTTCCAAGGATGCTTTCATGATCAACAAAAATCCGTGTTTTCAATCCCCCCACCACACACACTCTGCCAATCTCCACACTGTTTCAAAGTTCACAGAATCATAGAATTGTTTTGACTGGAAAAAATTTTAAAGATCATCAAGTCCAACTGCTAACCTAGCACTGCCAAGTCCACCACTAAACCATGTCCCTAAACACCAAAGCTACACGTCTTTCAAATACCTCCAGGGATGGTGACTCCACCACTTTCCAGTGCCTGACAATCATTTCAGTAAAGAAGTTTTTCCTAATATCCAATCTTAACTATATTTATCTGGCAGTTGACCACCACCCCCAGGTCCTTTTCCTCTGTCAGCTTTCCAGCCACTCTTCCCCAGCCTGGTAGTGTTGCACGGGGTTGTTGTCATCCAAGTGTATGATCTGGCACTTGACCTTGTTGAATCTCATACAATTGGTCTTGTCCAATTGACCCAGCCTGTCCTGATACCTCTGCAGAGGGATCTCTGAAACCCTTCTTTGTTACTGTGATATCTCTCTGAAAATAAAGGGGCAGACTCAATGGTTATAAATATGTAAAGGGAGAGTGTCAGGAGGATGCAGCCAGGCTCTTTTCAGTGACATCCAATGACAGAACAAGAAACAGTGGCTGCAAGCTGGACCATAGGAGGTTCCGTGTAAACATAAGCAAAGGCTTTTTCACTGGGAGGGTGACAGAGCACTGGTACAGGCTACCCAGTCAGGCTTTGGAGTCTCCTTCTCTGGAGACATTCAAAACCCACCTGGATGTATTCTCCTGCGTGACCTACTCTCGGTGTTCCTACTCTGGCAGGGGGGTTGGACTTGATCTCTTGAGGTCCCTTCCAACCCCTATCAGTCTGGGATTCTGTGTGTAAAGAGACAAACTTGTATACTGAAGAAAGAAAATTAGGATTCAATCTGTATATTACCCGTAAGAGAAGGCCATACTTCACTCACTTGATCACCAGCTTCCTGACCTTTAATGTTTCTTTTACTGTGGTGTTAATGCTGCTTGAAATACTAGTCTGGGAAACAGGGGGGCTAAAGGAGGCTGGTGCAGCAGAGAAGCCCACACACACTCCAGGATGCTGATGCAAGAGAATATGTATGACCAGGGCTGACCTCTATCCATGGATATCTCTTCATTGCACCAGGTGCTTCCAAACGGTATCAGCATAACCAGAAACATGGAAAAGGTCTTTCTTCCTCTCTTCTTTCACCTTCTTTCCCCTTTTCCCCTCATGTTGTATGTGTTTATACTTAAGATTCTACTTAAAGTCTGTAGGAAAAATCCCAAGAATTTAAAGGTATAAAATTCTTTATTTTAGTATCAGTTCTTGATTTATGTTAAGGTAGATATGTAGGAAGCTGATAAGAGATTTTTTTTTTTCTAAAGAGAGGTGGTTTTATTTGTTCTAGGTTGTCTGCATTCCAGACAGTCTTTGAATGGCCTACTGTTTGCTGACAGGTTCTCCAAAAAGCTTAGTACCAGATTAATGAGAGCTGGATGCATATCCTCTCCTCATAGGTCAGTACAGCTCTGTTGGATAGCAGAGACAGTACTTATGTGAGAAACACAAACATGCATAGCAAATCCAGAGTGAACATTTTAATATACAGATATGTTAACTAAGTTTGTATTACAGCACTCCTTCATACCAACAGTTTTTTTGTAATTATATAGGTTTTAGCTTGGCATAAAACCAGTACTGTGTCACTTCTGTGTAAAAACAAAGGTGGGCAGTAGGTACTATCTGTGATAAACCATTGCGAAGGGACATACACAGAATGAGGACATAGTAAAAGATATAGTTACAGGGAGCTCTACCATCTTAATCCATTTAATGGCTTCTGCAGCTGGAACAAAAGGGGAAAAGTCACATATAGCAAACAGTATCATTGATGCATGTAAGAGTGATTTGTCTTGGCTGGGGACCCTTGGTTAGAATGCACTTGCTTCTGTAATTTATATTCTCTGGCAGCTGATTGCTTCTCAGCTTAAAATAAAGGAATAAATTAGAAAGCATTCTGTAAAATAATGCACTAACATTTTAATCTTAGTAAAAGTGATTATCTCTGAAATTTCCCAGGCCAGTTTTTCCAGTAGATTCCAGCTGCTGGTTTAAAATCAAATTCTACAGGAAAAAATCTGCTAAAATGCAAAATTAAATTATTAAAATATTTTTTGGTTGTATTAAAAATATGAAAGGAGACTGAGCCATTTTTTTTCTGTAGTGTTTCCATTCTTTGTGGTTGGAAATAGATTGCATGAAAAACATTTGGAAGAGGGACTCATATTTCAAAATGGGGTTTGAATCCAGCACTTTCTGCTAAACAAAGTTGAGACTATATATGAAATTGCATAGTTCTCCATAATCTGTTGTGTCTGGCTGCTGAAGATCTTTGAGGGGAAAATAAGAAAAATGTAAAACTTTTGTCTCTGTTAGATTGCTTCTGTTTGTAATGCCGAAGGTGCTAAACACACATGTGCCAGAATGATACAGCAGAAACACCCACTCTGAGTGTTATGTTGGATTTAGTAATTCAGTTTAGTGGACTTTATTTCTTAAAGAACATTTTACTTAGGTGAATATGAATGCTATTAGTTTTTAGGAAAAAGAAATATGAGGAGAGGGTGTGGCATGCCATAGCTTCTCAATCAAACTTGCACTCAGACTGCCATTGGATGTGATGGAAACCCAAATTCTTTTGCTGCTGAGATAACAGTAAAAATGTTTACCGTATGATAAAAATAATTAAATTACAGCTTTCCAGACCAATAATTTTAGAAATAAGTACCTTATTTTTTCTTTAAGAAATACAGAGAAACGTCTTATGCTGAGACTAAGAATTTGCCTTTGTAAAATGGTGAACATTGGAAGTCATAAATATGTGTTGTATTCAAAGGAAGAGAAAAGATTGTGTATGCTGTACAAAGGCAAAAGGTCTACTAGACAGAGGTATTGTATAAAAACTGCTTCTGAAGAAATCTGGGATTGTGAAAGTAAACCAGGAAGTCAGACAATATTCCATGTTATGTGAACAGTTCTTTTTGATGCAGATGGGTATAATGATGCTATCCTAAACTCGTTTTTTCTATAGGCTATCTAAAGGGCTGCATTTGGTTTGTGTTGCAATGTTTTGATAGCTGGGGGGCTACAGGGGTCTTTTCTCTGAGAAGATGCTAGAAGCTTCCCCTGTCTTAGATAGAACCAGTGCCAGCTGGCTCCAAGACAGACCTGCTGCGAGCTAAGGCCAAGCCCGTCAGTGATGGTGGTAGCACCTCTGTGATAACATATTTAAGAAGGGAGGCAAAAACTGAGCAATTGCAGTCAAGAGAGGAGTGAAAATATGTGAGAGAAAGAACTCTGCAGACACCAAGGGCAGTGAAGAAGGAAGAGGAGGTGCTTCAGGTACTGGAGCAGATTCCTGTGCAGCATGTGGTAAAGATGATGGTAAGGGCTGTCCCCCTGCAGCCCATGGAAAACCCCACGCCTGGGCAAGTGGATGTTCCCAAAAGAGTCTGAGCCTGTGGAAAGACTTCACTGGAGTAGGCTTCTGGCAGGACTTGTGGATCCATAGGGTACCCTTGCTGGAGTAGTCTGTTGCTGAAGGACTGCACCCCATGGAAGGGGAGCCATGCTGGAGCATGGAGCTGGTGAAGACCTGGAGCCCATGGGAAGGACTGACACTGGAGATGTCTGTGGAGAATTCTCCCATGGAAGGGAAAAAGTGTGAGGAATCCTTTGCCCTGAGGAGGAAGGAGCAGAAGAGACAACATGTGACTAACTGACCCCAAGCTCCAGTCCTCATCCCCCTGTGCTTCTGGGGTGGAGGGGGTAGAGAAATCAGGAGTAAAGTGAGTAAAGGAATAAAGCATAGGAAGAAAGGAGGGATGGGGAGAAGATGTTTTTAAAAATTGGTTTTATTTATCAGTACCCTACTTTGATTTGATCACTAATACACTAATTTCCTCAAGCAGGTTTGTTTTGCCCATGATGGTGATTGGTGAATGATCTCATTGTCCTTATCTTGACTTGTGGTGCTTGACTCCCATAGTCTTGGAACCATCTATCTTTGAGGTAGACTCTGGCCCATAGAGGCTATTTCAGTTCTGACTTTTCCTAATTTTTAAAGGTGGGACTTTTAAACCTTGTTAGCATGTAAAAATGAATCTAATATGAAATCTCCTTTCCTACTGCCATTTTTGTATTTTAAAAGGTTCATTTTTTCTCTCCCTATTCACATAATCACATAGGATGATATTTTTTTCCGACTGACGATCTAATCCTCTACTAAAAGGTCTGAATTACTTAAGGCATGAGAGCTGACATCTTCCATGGCATTGGTAGTTGATGGTAATGAGGCATACACCTTGCCAGTAGACTAGGTTAAGTAGCAAAGGAATTTTGGAACCTGCATGTAAAATAGGCTCATTTTTTGCATCATACATTATGTTGTCCTCTCTAGGTTGTGTAAGAGCTCTAATGGTCATCACCTCCCATTCTGTGGCTCTTACCATACCATTTGTCCTTTCCTTTTTTTCTCCTTTTTACCTTTCTCAATTTTATTCTTCTGCTAGATGACTTCTGTCTATCAGTGCCCACAGTTTTGTTGTTTGTTTTTTTGTTTGTTTGGGTTTTTTTTTCTTTTGTTTTCATGTGTTTGCTTTTGTTTTATTTTGTTTCTCATGGTTTTATTCCTCAATTTGCTGTGTTTGATTTGGGATGTTTGTCTTTCTTGTCCTTCCATTATTCTTGAATTCTGAATAAGGTGAGAATAGAGATGAAGGCTTTCTGAACTGGTTGACTTGGAAGCCAGAAGATGCAGTGAAGGGACCATCTCACATTCTTGGTATGGAAGGTGCTTAGTTGCTGTGTGGTAACAGTATCATCACAGTCAAATTGATTAACAGAGTCTGTTAAGGATGGATTAGCACAGATAAGCTTTTTTAGTGCCAAAATTTCAAATTGCTATAGTGAATATGTTCAGCTTGGGTAAATGCGAACTAAAAGTTTGAGTAGCTTTTTCCCATTTTGTTCCTTTCTCACAGCAAACCTCTTGTTGCCACAGATGATAAAAAGTTGCAGTAATGCTTAGCCTATTCACTTTACTAATTATAATTTTCCTTACTAATTGTGTAACAAGTACTTTTGATTTTAAGTAAGTGGAAACACACTTAGCATTAGTGTGTTTCCAGCATATTGGAGTAAATTAGGATATTTTTAATAGCTGTATTTGGATAAATGCATTTTATACTTGAGAGATGTGCCTCAATAAATAAAAGCTCATTGAAATTGGTATCACAGATGGATGTTTTGAAAACAAGAAAAAAAAAGAGTAATAGAGTAGGCTTGATTAGATGTTGACATTTAGAACTGCACATTGATAATGTTAAAATTTACTGACAATAGGCAGTCATCGTCCTGATTTGCATTTGTACCTCCACTCTTGGTTCAGGTGGATCTTGGTACATATGTTGTAAAGGTTCATGAACAAATTACCATATATCTCATCTGATTTTTCAGGCTTTAATTTGGAGGGCTGAACGTTTTATATTCTAGTTTGTCTAGTATGTGGAGCTTTTCTTTGTTTTATTTGGTTTGGTTTTTTTGTTATATGACATTCTGAATTGCTTGAATGTGTAGGTGAGTCCAAAATAATTTATGAACTGATTTTCTGTCCTACCTTCCTCCATACACTTGTTCTACTCTGCTGCCATTTAGGCACAGTTGTACTTGTCTTGCATTCTTTGTAAAGGAGAAGAGAGTGTGGATTGTGGTCTTCAGTTACTTCTTTTCCATTTAATAAATGTATCAGACAGTGATCCTAACTTTGTTTCATCTTGCTATGTATTTTCTGTTAACAATATATTTATTCCTATTTCATTTTGCCTCCTAGTGTGTTTGTAATGCTGAACAGTACTTTTGCTTCCCTCAACAGCATTACCAAATTGATTTTTTCACCCAACTGGCCTTACAAAAATTAAGGCTTTTTCCAGTTCATAGCTAAAAGTGACTGAAAAGCCCTAAGAGATTTGTTAACTCTGCCTCTGTGCCTTTCAATTCCAATAAACACGTTTTCATTTCACATATAATAGTTAGGAAAATAAGTGCGTGTTGTTATTACTGCTCAAGAACTGAAGATTCTTAGATATCTGCATTTTTTTGTGTTTTTTATTTAAACCCCACTTTTGCAGTTTGAGGGGATCTCTTCCTTGTCAGCAGGGTGCATCCTCAGCGAGTTTGCTGTTGACATTAAACTGAGTGAATAATATGCCAGAGGGTTGTGCTGCCATCCAGAGGAATCTTGATGAGGTGGAGAAAGGGGCTGACAGGAACCTCATGAAGTTCAAAGAAGGGGAATGCCAAGTCCTCCACCTGGGGAGGAACAGTTCCATGTACCAGTGTATGTTGGGTACCACTGAGCTGGGAAGCAGCTTGGCACAAAAGGACCAGTGGAGCAGAAATATTTGTTCAGTTCATTGTTGTTGAGCAGAAGTTTGTTAGGACTTTTGCCCTTTCTATTTTTGGAATTTTATTTTGCCTTTGAAAACATTGTTTGAAATGAATGCTGGGGTTGAGTGAAGTGTTTTGATGTGCTGTATGAGGAGAAGCCTCTTGGCAGGTGAGAGGTTTGTCTGTTTTGCTCATATATTTTCAGAGTAAGACAAATTGTCACAATATGATCAGATGGGAATTTTCTACTTGTAGGTCAGATGAGGCTTTCAAAGCCATTTGTATTTGAGACTTTTTGCCTTCACTGTAACTTATAATATACTTTACTTATGAGCTTCATAAGGACTCATACCTTAAAAAAAAAAAAAAAAAAAAAGGATAGTTAAGCATCTGCTTAGTTAACTGCTTTAATAGTCTGTTTAGGAAAGGAATAAGCAAGATAATACTCAAGCTGTGCAGAGTTATTGAAGGACTGTTCCATCTTCTGCACTAATGCATTTAAACTTTTAATTGTGAATATGCATGCTTGATTCTGACCTAGGGAATTCTTTCTTTTCTGTTATACAGTGTTCTTACATCCAAATGAGATATTGTTACAAGAAATTCAGTGAATACATTGTCCATATGACTTGATTATGTGAGCTGCCAGGTACTAGCTCAAGTTGACTTCACAGTTATTTAGCATATACAAAAAAATTACTTTGAATAATTAGGTTTTCAGTCCTTTACTGCATGGAAATTACAGTTAAAGTAAAAGAAAAACAGGAAAAGAAATAAGAAATAGCCTTTATATGAATAAAATAAAGTTCTTATTGGCAAGCTTCATATATATTTTAACCTTTCTGTGTTAGGTGTGCTAACTTTGTGGAATTGCCACCTAGCATCTCTCCCTGTACACATGATGGAATTAAATAATGAATGCCTTGACTCAGTATGTTATTGGCTCTAGTTTTTGGGACAACACCCGGAACCTTCTCCAGGCTGAACAATCCCAGCTCTCTCAGCCTGTCTTCACAGGACAGGTGCTCCAGCCCTCTGATCATCATCCTGGCCCTCCTCTGGACTTGCTCCAACATCTCCATGCCCTTCTTGTGTTGGGGGCTCCAGAACTGGACACAACACTCCAGGTGGGGTCTCATGAGAGCAGAGTAGAGGAGGAGAATCACCTCCCTCAGCCTGCTGGCCACGCTTCTTTTGATGCAGTCCAGGACAGGGTTGGCTTTCTGGGCTGAAAGCACACATTGCTGGCTCATGTTGAGCTTCTCATGCAGCTGAAGGACCCTCGAGTCCATTTCCTCAGAGCTGTTCTCAATCCGTTCTCTGCCCAGCCAGGGTTTCTGCTTGGGCCCAGATGCAGGATCTTGCACTTGGCCTTCTTGAACTTCATGTGGTTGGCATATGCCCACCTCTCAAGCCTGTCAGGGTTCCCCTAGATGGCCTCCCTTCCCTCCAGCATGTTGCACATCTTGGTGTCATCAGCAATCTTGCTGAAGGTGCACTCAATTCCCCTGTCTGTATCACTGACAAAGATGTTAGCAGCAGGCTATTCTTTTTTTCAGAGAATAAGATGGAACAGTATGTTTTTAATAAGAGAGAGAAGGAAACAGAAAGAAGGAAGAGACGGTAAAAAAATCAAGTTCTTCCAACTCTCTTTAACATAAGTACTCTTAATTTACAAAATTTTGGGGTTAGTTTTGGGGAAAAAATAATTTAATCCATAACATGTCATCTTTATATGAAAGCATACATATTTGTAGACTCCAAGCAGATTCTAATGCTTTTGAAAAGTATATTATTTTAAAAAATATAAAAAAATAGACTAATTCCTTTGTAGAATAGGGGAGAAATGCCATGAGCTTGAGTCCATTGATTATATTTTTATTGCTCAAAACTGCTACAGTTCATAAAATTCAGTTTTACAGGCTATTAGTCCATAATGTGGGTTATGTCCTTTGGAGACATATTAAAGATAAATGCAGTAGTTCAGGAAGATCTATATGGTAGTTCTGTGAAGAGGGTTCAAGAATTATTCAAGTGTTTGTTACTGTGTTCCAAAAGGAAATGGTCTGGAGGGGAGAAGTCCCCATTGGCCTCAAAAACAGCAAATGAAAAAATGACATTTGATGTGTTTCTCATTCAGTGGCCTAATTTCCTTTGAGGTGAAGACAATTTTACTGTAACATAACTGGTTATTATGGCATTGGCAGGTTTTTTTTCAGCTGTTCTTGGCAGAAAAATTGAATTTGTGTTAGTGAAACACTTTCAGACTGTTTACTCTGCAGTGGGTGGCTTTGTTGACTGTAACTGGAATACAGGATTGTGAAAGAGTTCTGTTACCACGAGCAACTGCCTCTTATGATGCTGTATAAAAAAGTTATTAGTTTTCGTCTAAATCTAGTTCAGTGATGTTACCTTGTTATCCCCCATTGAAAGCTTGTTCTGAACTTCAGTGATAGGAAACAAAATGTATTTTTAAGCTGAATTTGTTAGTGGTCAGTGCTTACTAATTTATTCTTGTGCCAGCATTGTCCCCAGACTTAACAATATTTTTCCATCTTTAATTTTTACCCATCTAAACTATTGTAGGAGGAGTTATATCTCTTATATATAGATCATTGGGACAGTTACAGCTGACTTTGCCTGTTCTTCATGACGTTTTAATTGATTCTTTATTGAACAAAGGTGACCGTAGTCACATGCAGTATTACTGGTGAGATTTCACTGGTGCTTTGTGCAATAGCAATACTTTTATTGGAAATACCTAACACTTTCTCTGAAGGTATTTGTCTCCTTCATTCCCATATCATTTAGTGGTCTTTGGTTGGCTTGTCGTCAGTTAATTTGTGTTTGTAATATCTTCTGTGTTTGCTGCTATGCTCCCACTTCATAAAAGATATGAAGAATCATTCTTTTTCTCCCCATAGCACCCCTCATTGTATTCCAGCCTTCAGTTGTATTCACAGGACCTCCCAACTTTACCAGGAAAAAATTATCTCATTAGAATGAACCTACTTGTCCAAGAACATTACTTAAATGTTATATGATCAGTGTCATGACTAACCTTTGAAGAAGTGCACTACGAACTGCACAGTTAAATACTCTATCTGAAAGCATGCCTTTTATGCACTTCCTCACTTATTTTACTATCTATTTAAAGCAGTTAAAACTTTTTACAGTTCGTTTTGGTTTCCTAACTCATATTTTTTCTTACATTTGTACAACCAAATGTACATGATAAGGTAGAATGCTCACTACCAATATGGTGTTGACACACAAAAAGTAATTTAATGATATCTTAACTATAAAAACACAAATCAGATTCAATTATTTTTATGGATTCAAAGCACTTTTCCGTTTGTATAATATTTAAGTAAGGCTGAAAAAGTACTGCATTCTCCAAGTCAAATTGAATGAAATTATCCTCAGATTCTGCTGTAATTTTACCTTAATGCATTATAATTCAAATGTCAGCTTTTTCTTCCATAATTTGATTCTGCTTGGCTATTAGGATCACTCAGTGCTTACACTGTTTTATTGCTCTTAGATGAAATAAATTAAGCTGAATAGCAATATAAAAGATAATGTTCATTGTTATAAATTTGGCATTTACATGAATGAAACATCTTAAATTCCCCCTTCATCTATTTTAAATTAAGTATGATATTTAAACCACTTGTTCTGGTTGAGAGCAAGCACTGGAAATGAAGGAACTGTGGACAATCAAAAAAGCACACTGAGGTTCTGATCAAGGCATTCATTATTGCTGATGGAAAACAATCTTAAACAATAATTAATTGCATTTGCGTAGAGGGGAGAAATCTGCTATGAGATAGTGTTATATTCATAGTCTGAGAATGATTTTGAATAGGTGGAAATGTGAGAATAACAAGCACAGAATTATGAATTGCTTGGGTACGGTGGTAGCTAACTGTTGTAAGAAAAGAGGTTTTAGATCAATGTGTTTATGTTTCTGTAATAAATTTGTATGTAAATTTAGATATTATCTCCAACTATTGTTGCTTTCTTAACTAGGGATGTAAATGTATATTTAATTTTAATTTTCAAAAATATTTTAGGTATTTATAGAAAGCCGAACATACATTGCACTGCATTAAAAAAAAAAAAAAATACATCCAGCAGGTCCAGCCTTCACAGACAAACTGAGCATTCTCACTATATGGAAGGCTTCAGATAGGAGCAAAAAAAACCTTTTAAATTATTTCCTATTTTTCCTTTAATAGTGTAATTCATCTCCACAGTCATGCTATTTGTTCACTTCTCACATTTTCTGGCTCAAACATTTCAGACAGAACAGCAAAAGAGGAAAAAAAAAAGTTTTGAAGAAAAATGGTGTAAAGTAAATTTTAATTCAAATATTACCTTTGTAATAATAATTGAAATACAAAGGTTCCCATATTCTGTAGTAACAACGCGGATGTGGCATTGTACAGTCTATATTTGGCATTGCCTTCAAAGTCCCTTGGCAGTGCTCCAGCGATCCTCAGTGACATTCCCCTTGCATCACTGGGTTGTATAAGAGGCACTTCAGTCTCAAGTAGCCCTGTGAAGTGGTGCTTTGAACTAAATAAGTCACTGAGTGCTACTGCATTTCCAGCAGTGGTGATGCAATGCTCTACCAGCCAAGGTCACGCCCAATACGTGATCATTCCAGGTCAGTGGAAGTCTCAAAAATGCTTTCCACCTTCATGTGTGTTACACGTGACAACCTCCTGTTATGGAAGAGGCTGTTTTAAGGCATAACAGAAGTTACTGGTTTTGCTTTACTCTGTTTTAGCAGGGCATTTTTTGCTTCATTATTTTAAACAAAGTATTAGTACAATGGTGTTAGTTTGAACATTTCTTCTGTTTGCATTTAAAGAGCTGTGGACTAAGAAGTGATATACTGGAAGGTGTTTATTGCATCAGATCCAAATAGCCTCTTGCACTCTAGAAAATATGAAAAAAAAATTAAAATAATAGGGAAAAGCAGTCTTTTTACTTTTGAGGTGAATTCAGAAAAGAAAAAAATTGTTTTCTTCAATTATTATAATATAGTCATAAAGAAAAATCGGGTAACTCTGTACTTTTGAATATGACACCAGTTATTCGACACACCAGGCATGGCATCATACTACATGAATGATGGAACTTTCAGCTCTATTTTATTCTCTTCAGTTATCTTTGAAAAATTAATATATGTGCCTTAAAAGTATATAATCCAAAGGGTCTGTATATAGTAGAGGTGAGTCCATGCTGTCCAGCCTTTTAAAGCCATTTGATCTTTGGTTAGATAGTAAAAACTTATTTCCTGTCAAGCAAATGACAGGATGCTGTATATTTATTTGTTGATAACATTAGAAGTATTGGGAAGATGGTTTTTTTCTAAAAACAATTGAGCCTCCATGCTGATGTTCTGCTGTAGGTAAAGAGACCAAGATTTTCAAAGGCAGCAGTTATTAGCATGTACTTTAGCTTGACAGCCTGACCTAGCACCTCTAAAATGTTCATGCTGTGAAAGCTTGGTGCTTGACACCATAAATTATAAATGAAGAGCCTGGAAAAACGTGACAGACTGATTCAGTGAAAGAGAGAACTACAAAGCTGAAAAACATTAAACTGACTGGCTGTGTAGATATTTAAGCAAAGGAGATAAGAAACACTTTATCAACAGGAATGTAAACCTGGGACATCTCTGGGAATAGATGTCATGAGTGAAACAATGTTTCTTTCTAGTAAGTTGTATTTATTTTGGTATATTTTTGAGGCTCTGCACTAAAAAACCACAAACATTTATTATAGCCAATTGTTAACCTCACGTTTCTAGAGTCACTTTTGTATTTTCCTGGAAGGTTTTTTTTTTCATACAAGTTCTGCTAAACTCCTTATCTGTACATCATGGTCATTTTCAGACAACAGCAGCAAGGCCAACTTATCAAGCAATTCGATGCCACTGGGAATCAGAGGACAAAATCTGATAGTTTTGAGATCACTGACATCTTTAAAAGTCATGACTGCTTCTGCTTTGATATGCCCATATCTTCTGGCTCTACTGACAATTTGCCTTTACTGTTGTCAGCTGAAATTGTGACTAACCACATCATCTCGAACAAGCAGAAAAAATAAAAATGTAAGCTCGATAGCCCTCTGCTGGCCTTTTTTTTGTGTCACTTACTATATTAGGTCATTGAGGAGATGAGGGAGCATGCCCTTTTATTTGAGAATGAAATACTAACCATTCTGCTTAGTGGATGATAATAATAATGTTCTGTCACTTCTGGAGGCTCATTTGTATGACTTGTGGATAAATTCTGGGTGGTAGGTCAGGCAGCAGCAACACAACAGATGAGGATTGAACAGCTATGCTTTTCCACCTCCCATACCAGCTCATACAGACATTGTTAGCATTATTAGCTTGGGAAAGGAGGCCAGTCAAGATCTGCCATTTATGGGCCATATGAACTCTGTGCTTTCCATATCAGTTTTCTGCCTGCAAAACAGGAATGAAGCATTTTGTGATGTAAAAATATGGAATGAGTATAGGCAACCTCTTATTTAGCTGTCTAGAGTTAAGAAGTTACACTGAACTACAGAAGCGGCAGAAGACAGAGAGAGTAGCAAAGACTTTGGCTGCAGTAGATGAGTCTGTGCCAGCACAGAATTGCCTGCCTTCGTCTTTCATGCCTGGAACTTCCCCAGCTGTCATTCTCATGTCTGATTTACCTGACTGTCAGTTTCAGACTCCTAATTCTTGCCCTCAGCCTGTCTGAGGCACCATTCCCTGCAGCTCTGACTGCACCCGTGAAAACATGGACCTGCAAGGGCCCTTCCAAAAAAACCTGAAATCATCCCTTGCCTCAGTTCTTGAGCTAGAGATCCTCAAACAGCTCTTCATGGTGCTGTGCTGCCAGTGAAGCACAAACTCTCTTTACTTACTTCAGCCTTTGCACCTCATAACATCTGTCTGTTCTGTTCCTCAGTCACTAAAGAGCTAATTTTTCATTAGGTTAATAAGTAACTACTTCTGTAAGTGGCCATCTGTCTTCCCAGTCTCCATTTGTCACTGTATCAGCTGTTCTCTATAAAACTTCTTTCTTTTAAAGGACTGTTGTGGAAAAGGCTGTATTGACTCTGGTTCTCACTTCACTTGAAAAGAAACAGATGAACGCGTTGAAAGGTACCTCTGTATCAACAGCCCCATTTACATATGGGGCACAAACCTTTTCGATACCTTTTCATGCTTTACTAGGTTAAGTCTTTGGATCAGTGTCGTGGAAGAATGAATGGGTGCCAAGGTTGGGTTTGAATATCCCCATGACTCCTGTGGGAAGTTTCTATCCCTCTTGAAGAGGAAATCACAAGAAATATGGAATATAGGAACAGTAATTCTGGAATTACCAACTTTGTAATTAGTCTGACTGACAGTTATGTATAGGTGTTATTATACTTTTCCAAAATTTTTGTATGTCCTTTTCCCTCCTGGATATAGTCACATAATTTTTTTGTTCTTTTTATCACCATTTGAAAGAAAAGTATTGTAAAAGATATAAAAACAAATGCTTGAAAGAATGCAGAACAGAAAATGCTAGCAGCAAAGTGGATAATATTATATCTAGCAACTAGCATCCTGGCAAACCAAGTCCCAGTCTAATAGGACTGACTTCAATGCATGAGTCATTTGTACTTTACCAGTGCAACAAAAGAGAAATCCATTTGTCTGAATTTCATTTGTTTCTAATTTCCCTAATGAAGATGTACTCGGATTAATAAACATAGCTGACAAAACAGTCAGGTGTTCTTGTTCATTTAGAAAAATCCACCCAATGATATACTGTTGACATGAGCATTATGGTGAATTGAATATCAATTAGGATTTTCAAGTCAAAATGAAAATTATTACATGGGGCAGCTGGGCTCCTGTCATAATTTTATTACTCCTATTTTTATCAGGGTTAGCTCTTCACCTCCTTTTATCTCACATGTGAAGATAATACAGCTACGTGATGTAAACTAGCTCTGTTGTTATTTTCTGGACCTTGGAGAAGCATTAATTTATCTCACTTCACTTTAATAGCAATCCCTGTTGAAAGGGAGTATCTTGAAAATGAAAGCTGAATCAGTTGTTATGAACACATTTTTTCCTAGTACCTAAACCCACTTTTTTTCCCATTTCATTCATTGTGAGGAGTCCATTAGAGTGCTTCTGCCTACCAGGACTTATTCTTCAGTTATGTGCTTGCTTCATATCCTGCAGAACTGTCGTTGCAGCACTCAGCCCCTTCTGATGCCTTACAGGTGTAGAAATTCATTCTTTCTCACTGATCTGTGAATTTGAAAACCTCTTGCTGTCTTACTCCCCTATTTGGAAGAGCAATATTCAACTAAATCACTTTGACACTGCTCTTGGGGAAAAAATGCTTGTTACATTATAGGAGGGTAGGATATTACGTACTCAATCTCTGTCCCACAGTTGCTTGAGGAAAACTGAAGGGGTTAATCGGTTTCTGAGGTAAACCCTTTCCTTGTTGATGCTTTCTTTTTACCTCAGTAATTTTTTTTCCTCATGTTTGTGTATAGGACTCATGTTAGGCACTTATGTTAGGCCTCAGAATAGATAATATTTTCAGTTGTCCTAGGCTAAAGCAACTTGCAAAGTGGCAGAATACATAGTTAATATCTAACTGTGTGCAATTTGGGATTGTAACTATTCTAGAAAAATTTCAGTGTAGAAACTGTCATGGATTTTTGAAGCGACAGACACATTTTCTACAAGCTTGGTTTGTTTGGTGCCACCACATGTACTGGGGTGGTTCCCAAGGGCCTACTTTTTATTAATGAAATGCAACATGGAACCTGCCTTCCTGGGAAAGGTCATATCTTTTACTGACCCATGTTATGTGCCTATGACTGATAAACAGTTTAATTTTTCTTCTTTCTTTGGAGTACTTGTCTACATTATGGAAAGGGATTAAAGTTCTGTGATGAGGAAGTGTTTTGATATTGAAAAAAGAGGAAGTCAATCTGTTATCCTAATAGAATAACCATTTAAAGTATTCTGTCCTTTGTTAGTTACTTTACAGACACATTCACCATCACAGTACACTGTATATGTGTGTGCAGAAAAAACATTAAAGCACTGGATGTTGTATCAGTGGGTAGGTAAGACAATCCGCAGTTCAGGACAAGGAGTTCCTGTTGTAGATTGCTATGCAGGGAGTCTTTTTTCAGTTCTGTTATAAAACAGCAGAAAAGGTCATTTTTCCTTCCTTCACTCACATGATTTTTTGTTGTTTTGTTGTGTTTTTGTCTTCCTACAGAAAGCTGATACAAAGATTTCATACCTTGGCTTGAATAATTGTAAAGGCTAACAACAGTTGGCCAAATAGTCTTCATCTTAATTGTACTGAGAGTACTTCAGGAGATAACTCTGTCTGTTGCATGATGACTGAACACAAAACCCCCTTCATTTAAACAAAAGCATTTAGGCATAACTGACCAATTTTCAGAATTAATCGGTTGTTTCTATTTTGGTTTTTTGTTTTTAAATTTTTTTGTTAAGAAGAATTTTAGCATTATTCTAGGTAATTCTAGTGCTACTGGAAAGAGGCTGCAAAAATGGAAAAAACCCTCAGAACATAAAATTTTACTCATTGCTTTTAAGTGCCTGGATTCTCATTTCCTGAAAATAAGTCAGTCCATCTACCCTACTATGTCTTAAGCTCCAACATTATTAAATAGCTATTTAAATTTGTCTAATAGTTCAGATATTTCCTGATCTTAAAATTAAAAAATTTTATGTATTACTCATGTCATTTGTGGAATGAATTCTCCTGGGAACCATTGGGAAAAGCTAGGACATTAACTGAGGGCAAACTGTGCTTGGCAAAGCTGATCAACTTCTGTGGTAAGTAATCTGCTGGGTTGTTGTGTGGCTTTTCTACTTGCATTTTTCCAAGGCACTCAGTATGGTCTCCCATAGCTTCCTTCTAGGGAAACTGAGGCACTTCAGTATAGACAAGCAGTCTGTGCTGTAAGTGGGGAACTGGCTGACAGGCTGCTGCTTTTTTTTCAAACTGGCAACTGGTCACTAGTGGGGTCTCCAAGGAATCAATATTGCTGTTTAATGTCTTCTTAAGTGATCTGAATGATGGGATCAAGTGTACCCTGATGATGTTTGCTGATGTTACCAAACTGAGTGGTGAACCAGACACTTGGGAAGGGGAAGCCACCCTGCAGGAAGACCTGGATAGGCTTTAAGAGTAGGCTAACAAAAGCCTCATGAAGCTCAACAAAGACAAATGTAAGGTCTTGCACCTGGGAAAACATAATCCAGGAATGCAGCATAGCAAAGATCCACCTGGCTGGAGATCAGCTCTGTGGAAAGGGACCTGAAGGTTCTGGTGGACAAGCTCAATATGAGTGAACAGTGTGCAGATGCAGCAAAGAAAGCCAACAGGATCATGGCTTGAATAAACAAGGGTTTATTCAAGGATTAAGAAATCACCAGCAATCCTTCACCAGCAAGGATTAAGAAGTCATTATTCCACTTTTCAGTGCCTGTCAGGCCACATCTGGAATACTGTATTTAGCTGTGGTCCCGATTATAAAAAAAAAATGTGGATGGGATGGAGAGGGTCCAGAGCAGGGCCATGAAAACCTTCAAATGACTGGGCAGCCTGCTGTACGAGGAAAGACTGAGAGAATGGGGTTTGTTCAGCCTTGAGGAAAGAAGGCTTAGGGTGAGACTTCATCACCATGTTCCAATACTTACAGGAACATCTACAAAGAAGATGGAGACTCCCTTTTTACAGAAAGTTAATGGAAAAGAGGAGGAATAATGGGTACAGTACTCCTGGGAAGATTCCAGTTGGACATGAGGATAATTTTTTGATGATAAGAAGAATCAGCCACTGGAATAATCTCAGGGAAATGCTGAATTATCCAATATTGGACACTTTAAGTTTTGACTGGACAGGGTGCTGGGGTATCCTATCTAGAGTGTGCTTTTGACAAGAAAGGCTGATCCAGATGATCCCTAAAGGTCACATCCAACCTGGTATTCTATGATTCTATGATTTAAAATAGAGGGATGACAAGATAGAGATTTGTTCAATGGACTGAATACAGTTACAAACTGTAAAAAGTAATTCCTTATCAGAGCATTTTGACAAATGTTCAAAATACTACCACTGCGTATGTTGCAATAAAGTGGCATTAAGAAGGCAGTAAAAATGCTCTTGTTAAAATAAAAGATGTTTGTGGTTGGATACTTTAAAGTTAATTTAAAACTTGACAGCCTATAGCCACAAACTTGTCACTTCTTTAAAATCCACTGCCCTTCTTTGAGAAAGGTAGGTGTTGAAATACTAAAAATAAACCATAGTAAATATAATAGGCAACTAGCTGATTGTATGTTCCAATTATGGTCTTTTTATTGTTGGAATCACACATAAGGACTGTTGTCCATTGCTTCCTGAGTGTGAAAGCCAAAAGCTTTCTCAGAAGGGCAGACTTTTACGACTGTCCATCAAAATTCACAGTGATAATTTCAGCAGTCATTTCTAGACATAGAAAATTTAGACATGAAGTAGACTGTTTACGGAGTCTAAGAAGATGTTGGTGAAAGACAAATACCTTAATTCCTTGCTGCTGTACAAGTCATAACATTAATTAGGCCTACTTGAGTGTCAAGTATTGCTGGGTTTTATTCAGATTTAACTATTTTTTCTTTTTTTGGTAAAAATTATGAAGGTGATGAAACACAAATAAGATTATTTGTTTGGAATCTGAGTGACTGAGTTATCATCCTGCGATGGCTACATGTCTATCTCAATGGTTTGTGAAGCAAGTGGCTTATTTCTTTCTTCCATCTTCATGAATTCTGAATGCTGAACAGTATATGGAGTTGAAAAAAAAATATATTTGGCAGTATGCTGCAAACAGTTGTAAACAGAAAGAAACACATAACTTTGCAAAAGTTATCTGTAGTAAGTATAGTCATCAGCTTTGGTCTTAAATATGTCTTACCTGCTTAATTGTTCAAATGAAATATAGTATCATTATGAGGGTCTGTTAGTTGCTACTTACATTTCAATGGTATCAGGGGGTTGACAGTATATGGAATAATGGTACTGAACATACAGCTGGAATCAGTTGCCTCTGTCTCCATCAGTTCTCTCAGTAGGTACAAGAACTATTCTTTCATTTAAAAAAAAAAATTGCATGAATTAAATCTCTCAGTGTGGTATCTTACTACTAAGATAGGGTAGCAAGAACAAAGTAGAGCACTTGGTTTATTTATCTTGCTTATTTACATGGTGCAGTCTCATTAGAAGACGCATTCCATAATCCAAATTCAGTGAAGTCTTCCACCAGAAAAGCACAATAAGATAATATATCAGAGCTTTGTTTCACTTTTGCTATTTAACACTTAATTCAGTGAGGTTACTCAGATCTAACTGAGGGGTCTGCAATGGTTGGCAATGCTAGTAATTATGCAGCATGAGAATAAAAGGATTCGTGTTGATTTTTCAGGTTAAAATGGAAGAAAGGCAATATGAAAAAGGGAAATATAAAACTTAAGCTTTTTTGGCTTACATTCTGGTCATAGATGGAGCAGTAGGATTACATTCTCAGGAGAATGCATGTTTGCATGTAATGTGTGTAGAGGATAATTAAATCGGCTCTGAAGTAGCAGGAGTACTATGAAAGTGTAGGAAAGCATACAATGTAGCAAAGAACATAAATTTTAATTTCACTTTTAAAATGGTCTTGCTAAGAAATAAGTTTTTTTAGTAAAAGAAGATGGTGAAAAAGGTGGGTTGTGGCATTTTATGGAGAACTACTGTTTTAATCGTGTTAACACATCACCACAGGATTTGAAGTTTATCTAGACAAGTAGTAGTAGGAAACAGTTAGACTAAAACAGGTGACTGAATCAAATTGAAAAATAGGGTAAGTTATTCCATAAGCATCTGTATGTAATGTTTGGAAATAAAAATGGTGCTGTGAGGAATTAGTTTTTGAAGAAGCTCACTGGAGACCTCATGTAGCTGGGAGTAAAACACCATCAAATTAAACAGGCAGTTATCCAACATAAAAAATACTGCACCCAGTCTAATAATGTTGCAGACTCTTAGGATTGGGAAGGTGAATTTATAATGAATGAGATCTTCTGATTTGTACATGAGAAATTATTCTGACCAGGTTCTCATTTATTAGGGGGCAATTCCAATCATGAGTTTGTGTGAGTGTGCAAATCTGAAAATGAAAAATGTGAAGGTTGAAATTCTTTTAAAAAATTATTGATTGGGAAACTGTAAGCATTAGAAGCATTAGAAGCTAAGAGTGTTAGGTAAAAGCCCAAGTCTCACAACACTCAGTGGGAATTTCTCTGCTGTATTGTGACTAAAAATGTTTGTGTGAATGGCATTGAACTATTTTTAGAAAGATGCAGAAAATAAGGTGTTCAGAACTGAGGAAATTAGAAATTAATAATTTATTCATATAACATGAAAAATATGAAGTACTTCCCATATGGCATAAATAGTTCCCTTCCAAGAGTCCTGAAAGAATTGGCTGAGATCTCTGGGCTACTGATGGTAATTTAATGAGTTTAGGGACTCAGGGAATTCAAGAATATTGGAATAGTCTAGGTGTTAGAGTACTGGTCTGAAAAGAAAAGGTAAGCACCATTAACCATGTAACTAGATTTTTATAAAAATCACAGCATTGCAGAGGATTTGAGAAGTCATTTAGCTCCCCCTCTCTGCCCCAAGGCAACACGAGATTATGCAGAAAGCAGGTCTGGCAGCATTTAAGGTGTCTTAAAAGTCTCCCATAGGGGAGGTTCCCCACCTTTCCAATTAGTCATAACTATCCCTCTTTACAGCTGTAGAGGTGGTAAGGATTTTCCTCAAGTCTAACATGGAAGTCTTTTTACAGCAATTTAAATCCCTTCTTTCTTTTTGGCCATTAACAGAGAACAGATTACGCTCTTCTGCCTTAGACAGCCATTTACACACTAGAAGATTCTTAGTGGACAGTTCTTCTAGTTTAACCTTCAAGGTAAATGACTCCAGTGTACTCAGACCTTCCAGAGCACAGCCCTTCCTGAGGTCTCATACTTCTGTTGCTCTCCTGTGGTGTCTTTGCAGATGATCCAAGTACGTTTTGAAGTAGGGCACTGAAAACCAGAGACAGCACTGCCACTGAAGGCTTACAAATGCTGAAGAGAGGGGAAAAATTAAATTACATATTTTGTAGGCTACAATCCTCTTTATCTCAGTCAAAGAGCACTGTCAATACTTTGTTTACGGTATGGATTGCTATGATTCCTATGTACTTTCCTAGCAGAATTGCTATCTACACAGGTTCTCCTCATCCTCTGTTTTACTGCAGCTCATTAATCTTGCCTAAAACAGATAGCTGTTGCATGTAAAATAATGGAAATGCAGGAAAAGAAATCAGTTGATGTGTATATAATTAATGCCAGTTCAGTTGTTTTATGGAAAACAGACCTGGTATAAAACCCCCAGCATTTAAATATTTTTCCCAGTTGATTACATGCTAATTGCCAAAGGTAACTTGCATATTGTGTATCACACCCTCCTTTCAGTCTTCCTCAATCAGACAAGCCACAGGGGTAATATTTTTACATTTTGTTAAGTATGGCAAAATATCACAAAGTATTCTGACAGTAGAAAGCTTGTAATTTTTTTTTAGTAAATGTATTTTAAAAACCTGAGGTCTTAAGAAACCGAAGTTTTCAGTGACTGTTAAATCACAGAATTTGAGATATTCCTTACACACCATTCAAAATCCTAACTGCTCAACATTTTTAATTAGTAATGTAAAAATAAATACAAAATCAATAGCTGACAAAAGAGTAGTAAGTAAATAAAGAAAGAGGATGTGCAGACAGAGCACAGCCGTTATCACTTCGCAAAGGTCAGCCCTTAAAAGTTCAACTTATCATCATATAAACAAGTGGATCTTTGCACATTCAGGAATAAAAATGCAAGCCAAATTGAAAAATAATGATGAAAAGGAATGATTCTGAAAAGGACAGTTATCTTGATAGACTAATAACTGCAGGTGAGTTCAATGCTGAAATAAAAAAATAAGCTGATGTGACCTTGGATATATAAACATGATCTAAAAGTAGGCAGGGTTCCTTATCTTAATGCATATTGTTAGAAGGAATGATTTCAGAATACTGCAGGTGATTCTATTTTTAAAAATGAAAAAGACCTTAAAACCTGAAAAAAAAAAGTGCAGACGCTTCAAAAGAGAACAATAACTCTTGAGTTCTGGAAGCTAGAAACTTTAAGAAGCTGAGTATGTTTGTCTTATAAACTGATTGTAATCATTAAGGTGCCAAATAAAATAAGAAATGTGCCAGTTTTGCCTGTTTCTGGGTATCATCTGTAATGACTGCCTACCCTTCTGAAAGTTACTGAAACTTTCCATCTTTTATTTGTGCATCTCTTATTCAGTGCATCAAGAGGTTCTGCATGCAGCTTCTCAAAGCATTGCGTGTGTTCGTGGGTGAAGCCACAGAGCAGGCAGACAGACAGACAGACAGACAGATGACAGGGTAAATGTGCTGCCAGGCACAGCAGCAAATTTTCTCCACTCCCATCACAGGCACCTGGCGAGTTTCTGCTGTCCAGCTAGTGTCAGCTGGGTGGGAATCATTGGAGTAATTTGGTCTGTGTCTTGCCAAATTGTCATCTTCTGCGTCTTGGCATTTTTTGCGGGCATATTTTTGTCATTGTATTTTTCTGCCATTTGCCAAGTTACTAGTGTTGTCTTAAGAAATCAGTGTCTGTAACTCCATTTTGCTTGCAAGTCTTTGCCTTACCCACTATCAAGAAGGTAACAGTGAAATGTGTTTGTCCACAGTAAGCAACAGGTTAAGCTGGGTGATTTGGTAGCCTATTCAGATGTCAGACAATGATTCTATGAAGTAAGTTGTCTGAAGCCCTTTATTAATTTAAAAAAGCTTGATCCAACTGTCTAGAGATGTATAAAGAAAGGAGAAAAGAAAATGGTGAGATTAATATTTGAAAGGCTTTTTCTTTGGTTTTACAGACAAGATTGTAGGGTTCATCTTCAGAACAGTATTTTGGAATTAAAATTAAAATTCCACACTGTCAGACCTTGGAGCTTTGCTCATCATGTTTTTAAATAAAACAGTTCCCTCAGGACTAGCAAAACCTCTGAAAAGATCACTTTCAATGGTAAAGTCTAATAATAGAAGGGTAAGATATGTAAAAAAAAAAAAAAAAGGAAGCAAAAAGGAAGCTGGATCTCAGTGTGGCATGAGTTACAATAATGTAATATCTAGTAAAGACTAAAAATAAATATCTAAATGTATATCTAAAATATCTAAATGTATATTTTATATCTAAATCTTATATCTAAATATCTACTAAAACTGAACACTTTGAAACTCTGAGTATGAACTGTACAGTTAACTAAAACAATAGGTTTACAGCTGTATATAATCGTTGGACGAGTGACGGCATCCCTGCCCCAGTTATTTAAAGGACATGCAAGTGCCAAGTTCTTTTTATCCAAAGAAATTTTTAAAAGGATCTTTGAATTAATTTTGATTTGTAACATCACTGTGTAGTGGCAAGCCTGCACTCTTGTTAATCTGCAAGTTTTACACTCTACGTCACCTCAGAAAATGGGCAACTACAAGGAAAGGCTGGATAGCAGCATCTCTATAGCACTGCTCTTGTTGCAGCCAAGTTATTTATAGGTTTTTTTTTTTTTCATAAATATTAGCTGCATTAGTTCCAGACACACACTTTGGCTTATCCTGGCAGTTAATGTCTTGTCCATAATGACCACTTTGCATGGTCTCATTTAAGAGGAATGGGGCTTTTTATGGCATATAAAGGATATAAATAAGTAAACATGGGGACAAGGGTCACCAAATATAGCTTCCTGGTTCCATTAGCTTTTAGGGAATTTTCTCTTTCTTTTAAGCAACTTATATGTAGTGTCTACCATCTCTTCTTAGTTCCTTTAAACATGAATTTCCAGTTCTTTAGAAGCTTTCACTATTCTGCAGTCAGAGATAAAGCATTCATTCCTGTTTGTAAATTAGATGTATGTGGGTGTTCTTAGTCTGGATTTTTTTTGTAGAGTGAATTTCCTGCCAAGCAGTTGCAAGTTGGAAGCTGCTTGGCAGCACAAATTTGTCTGCCATCAGGTCTGTGCTTCTGGGGCTCAACTGTTTCTTAATTATCTCATTTAAAGATAGCTTGGGTATCCTTGTCCCACACTGAAGTCTATCAAGTAGATATCTCCAAATCACTGAAGTGTGTGAGGATTTGATTATTGTATCCATGTCCTCATTTGTATAGCCAGCTCTGTGATTTCACTGCTTACTGGGGTTTGTATTTCTTTGCCATAAACATAACTTCTGCCAGTATTTGCACATTTTTGATTGATAATTATTTTGTGTCATGTAATTAAGTCCTGTTGGAAAGACAGTATTTTAATTTTTATGATTTTAATTTCTGACCCTGAAGATGACAGCGTTCAAATTATGATTAGTAGTTGTTTGGTTTTCTGAATTCTATAGTTTGAGATTATAACAGATTTGGTGGAAATATGTGAAGCATACAGGATTTTTGGTATGCAAAACATATAAAAAATTTATTTTAACAAATATCAATTATTTTATGAGTAATCACGTGGTAAATATATATAAGAAATATTATTAGACCATGGTTCAATTAAATTTAAACTTAGCATACATTCAGCAATTAATTTACTCAGGTTTTAATTTTTTTTAATGTATAGCTTTGAGCTTTCAAGTAGTACTTGATTAATTCAGGCAAAGAACTAATTAATTCAGGCTCCACTGAAGAAATGAATCTGTTTTCCTTCCTGTATTGTAGGACTTATTCCTTTGAAGTATTAGTTTTGATACCTGAATGACGCTTATTAAATCATGGTCCTGCTACCACAAACTTTGTAAAACTTTAATAACACTTCAAGCCCTAATGCTGTATGTAGAAACAGTTATTTTTTGCCTGTAGATCTATAGATTAAGCAGTAATATATAGGGTCTGTCATCTGATGATTTAATTCTGTCTCAAAGAACTAAAATATCATCCGAATATCACTTGATAAGTCACAAGATATAACTTCACCTGAAAACCAAGTATAACCAAGTATATTTACAAATATTCCATACTTGCTGGGTGGAGAGTGGAGGGGAAGAGAGATGGAGAGAATAAAACAAACTCCTAAGATGACCTGAACCCAAGAGACAGTTAAGCATTTGGTCTTCTCTATGAAAAGGAAATGTCTAAACCCAGTGGCTTAATGTTTTTGGAGTTGACAGATCCCCAGTACATTATAACTTGATATAGGAGACTGCTGCATCAGAGGCCAAATGGGAAGGCACTTTCCTGACTCTTCAGAAAGAGTATGGTAGCCTGATGCAAAAAGAAAATCCTATGACAGCTGTAAATCACAGCTTTGTAGGTAAACAGAAGGTATCACTAGTGTCAGTGGGGATAGCGATTCCATTTTTTTGGAAGTAACATAGGGCATGCTTCAAATGCTTCATTTGTCTGCAAGTTATTCATAAAGCTTCATAAACTGATGAAGTGGTGAAGAAGTGGGGAGTAGAATACTCCTCCTTACTGAATATCCTTTTAAAAATGTCTTGAGTTTCTTCAAATAAATCATTAAAATTTTATTTGTTTTAATGTTACCTGACTATGGATTTGCTGATAAGACTATTTCAGTCTCAGGTTGAAAGTCAACATACGTTCAAAGACAGAAGAACTCTAATTGTCACAAAGACAAAAAAACAAAGGAAGATGGTAGATCAAATTTCCTCTAATAAGCTGGCAAGTTCAGTTTCCATGCCAATGAGCCTTTTACATAAGGCAAAAAACCTTGGCCTGGCTTCTGCTGCTGCTCTACTGCTCTATAAAAACACATTATTGATAGGTGTACGTTGATTGTTTGGACAGATAAGAAGTGTAAAATGCTCAACAGCATGAAGCCCCAAGATGTATGGATAGTGTGTCATGTTCCAAACTAATAGCTTAATTTTCCTCTGTCATTTAGTCACCCAAAGAAGTTAAATTTGTGGGATGTAGGGATGAGCTCAAAACACGATAACCTGATAATTAAAATGAACTGCCTTATACAGTGCTTAATTTTATATTTAAATTTTAATTTACATTTCTGAAATTAGAGGGTCAGATGAAACAATTCCATTAGAGGGCAGTAGTCCATGTAGGTACAATGTCTCATGTACTAAATATTTAGTTTGCAGTTTGCTTCTGAATAACTATGATCTGTGTTCTGTGTTATATTTTCATTATTAGTGAGAGGAAGAGAAAAATGTAGCAAATGTAATTAAAGGTATTAAAATGAGGAAGAAACATTTAGTAATATACAAGTACAGTAATGCATTTCCTGTCAAATATTTTTTTAAAAAAACGAACCGTGAATGTTGCAGAAATAATTTAAATATATGTAGTAGCTTTCAGCACTGTGGTATTCCAGTGAAAATCCCAACTCTAAAATTGTTTCTCTTTTTGTGTACTTCTGAATTGTAGAATTTGTATACTGTATAACTTTCAGGGAATTTTCTGGGGTTTTTTTGTTTTGTTTTGTTTTTTTAAATCATCTTGCTTTTGAATCTGCTTTATTTTATTAGCTGTTAGCTAATAAAAGCTATTAGCTTTATTAGCTCCAAATGCAGACTTTCTAGATTTCCAGTCAAGGGATTGCATAAATGTGCAACCTGATTGAACGTTGGAAGAGTGTTGTGATTTGGCAATGATTTCTGAAAAAGGTTCAGGTTTTGTATGAGTTGTATCTTTTGAGACATTTGGTAACGAAATGTAACCTACAAAAGCCTAAATATTTCTATTCTGTGTTTATTTGCTTTAATGGCTTTAAGCAGATGTACCTGGCTAATTTGGCTGGTTCAGTCCTTAACAGTTTATTACTTTACTGTTTTGTATACGTTTAATGCAAACAATACTGCAAACATACCATTTCTTTTTCCATTTGCAGTTGTGTTACTTGATACTACAGCTGCCCTTGGGGAACTAGGATGGAAAACATTCCCTTCAAATGGGGTAAGTCACTCACCATTTTATTCTTATTGTCTTGATTTTGGTTTTCTGCCACGCTGGGAATTAATGGCTATTAAACCTGGGTGGATATTTTTGCAATACGGACTTGTGAGAAAGATTTTAGTTGTTCTCAGGGCTGGAGCAGCCTGTGCTGTCGGTAGGAATAAGAGATGTGAGAATGACATGAGTACACAATATTATGCCTTTCTCTTGCTATTCTGAGTCTTAAGGATCTATCTTAACTTTAAATCTAACTGTTACATGTCATCAAGTTCCATACTAAAATTCCTACATTGGAGGAGTGTGTTATGACTACATTTTTATTAAATGAAAGGAAAAATCAGATCAATTTTATAACTTGAAGCAAAACATTATGTAAGTGAGAATTAATATGGACTTTAGCATCTAGTAGAACAGCATCAGGGTAGCTAAATCAGAAAAACATTATAAATACGTTAGTGTCATTAAGCCAGTTTAAATAGAGAAAATATTTAAATTGTTTTGTTTTGTTTTCCTGCATTGAACTTTCTAGATTAAAGTATGATATTCCAGCTTAATGTCTTACATGGGTTCACTGTAGTGTAAGTACAGCTTGCTGGGAGGAACTTGACATTGCATACAGGGCCCCGGAGTGTTTGAGGCATCTGGTATACTTGGAGATGGTTTTGCCAGGTAATTCTGGAGAGGAGGAATGCTTTTACTTTTGAAGTTCAACCATCTGTGCTTTGCCAGTGGCTATACATCCAGATCTCATTTTCCCTGTCCACCCAGCTAATGCATGCTACAGAATATCAGAGGTATTTGTAGTCTGACATTTTAATTAAGATAAAGTATACTGGAGTATTTAACACCTATTGTTTCAGCTTCTGGTTCTGCTGTCACTGTACATATTGTATATCACATTTCTGTATTAGCTGGCATTATCTAATTCTTGTGTATGAGGTGTATAATTACTTACTTCTCCGAAATGAGTTCAGAGACTACTGTTTTTCTAAGTGAAAAATCCTATTTCATTTTTATTCTATTTCTTAGTCTATTTCTTGTGGTCTGTTGCAGAAGAAAGTAGAAATTGTCTCTCCTCAGCACCTTAATAATCCATTTTTATAAAATGTCTTCTTTGTCTCTGCCCTCAAGGATTTCAAGCAATGTGACATTTCTTAACCTCAGCCTATTTTCAACATTATGGATTACTCTTTTTTGGTGGTTTCCATTTCTTTCTATTTCTAGACATAGTTTCAGTTTGTTACGGATACTTCTGCATTTTTCATTTTGTATGCAGCCTCATGTGACCTGAATTACCATTCTGAAAGTTTTATTTCTTTCAGAAAGCCAAGACAAGGCAAGTACTTTCATACACTGATGAAAAAATACAATGAGGAATTTTTGCTTTAGCAGAAAATAAATGCTGCCATACACCATGATTAGAAAATACATTTGTTCTCTAGCATTGTGATGATCTCCATTGAATTGAACAAGGAGGCTGGTATTTGAAAAACCCACAAAATGTAATTTGTTACTCTCTATATTCTCAAAAGTTTTTGTACTCCAGCACTCAAAGTTGTTTCAAAACACAGCTATTGCAACATATCTGGTTTGGTTGGCCAGACATACCCTTAACATTAGTCTTACAGCATAGTGAGGTTTTCAGGTGTCTTAAGACCTTTTCCATGCTTTAAGAATTGACAGCACTTATTAGAATACAACAAGTTTACATTTGAGTCAGTACTATTCAACTATTAGAGAATTTTCCAAGTAAGCACAATTTTTTTTAAAGTACCTAGGATAAATATGTGAGAGAAAAGTGGTTTGTAGCATGAGGAAAACATGCAGAATAAGGCTGTGTAGGACATAAAATAAGCAGAAGGGGCTAGAGGGAAAACTGTGAGAGAAACTGAATAAAATAAGTACAGAAATTCAGTTAAGAGAAGCCTGTTTTTAACTCGGGAAGAAAAGATGTGTAAACTGTTGATTAATTATTCTAAGCTGTAAATGGGATAAAGATTCATACACGCTTCAAGAAAGAAGTTTTTTGAACAAACTTTTTTTGAAGTTTTACAGGTGAGAGTACATGATTTGCAGGAGCATGATCCATTTAAGAAGGAGACTGAGATATTGGTCACATACAGCAGGAGATAACTGAATAAACCTTAGGTCAACATCCCAGGAAAAGCTGCTGTTAGTAGTAGGACCTAGTGGCAATGCTGCACCTCTGTTACAGTGCAGAAAGAAGGAAGAAACAAAACCTCCAAAATAAATAATGGAGACAAATTACTTATATGAAGTGATAGTTATTTCTCTCACTGACTGAGAGTTATGCAGAACTGCTGATGAAAAACAATGTTTGCTGATTTTTCAGACTTCAGTGTCATTCTGACAAGCTTCATTAACATATAACAAATTTACATTTTGGTTTAGATATTTGATCAGAGTGAAAAACTTCATAAAACTATTAAAATATGGGAAGTTCCATTACTTTGGCTTATAAAATATTAAAGATACTAAATTTAAAAACTGAACTGGAATGTATTTCTAAACCATTTCTATTTAACTGATTCTAGGATCCTGTACCTTATACAGAGGTAAGAAGAAAACTGAGCTTAAAAATGCTCCTGGAATTAACAGAATATGGCATTTGTTTGCTTAATGTCACTTTTGTATGCAGTCGCTGAAACAAAAGGCTAATGTTCATGTTAATTATTACTTGATTAGTATTAAAAGAGAAAGCAAAATAGTGTTTTTTGGGGTCAGCTAATAATGCCTGTTATACATACTGATTTAGTAAAGACCAGTAGAACTGTTGTCTTTCTAAATCTTGCACAAACATCAGAGACGTTGTTTTATGTCCACAGTGCCACCTAATCTCAGTCACTTATCCTAATACAATTTAGAAAATAGCAGAATTATCAGTGTGATTGAGATGATCACTGCAGAAATAAGAACCTGTTTTGTCTCATAATGGGCATACCAGCATTTTCCCTTTTCCTGGGCAAGAGTGACAGTTTGGACTTTTGATAGACATTTCATTTCCATGGGCTGCCCAGGGAGGGGGTGGATTCTCCATCCCTGGAGGTTTTTAAAAAGAGACTGGATGTGGCACTCAGTGCCATGGTCTGGTAACCGCAGTGGTAGCGGATCAAGGGTTGGACTTGATGATCTCAGAGGTCTGATTCTGTGATTCTATGATTTTGGTTCAGATATTACTTAAATCTTACATTTTACCTCTGTCTCTTTGTTTTGTTTTGTTTTGTGTTTTGAATAAGGGTGGGTGTGAAAAAATGTCATCGACATGGTTACTGCTCTGGCGAACACTTCTGAGGACAGGAGAATGGGATGATAGGTTTTCTTGACACTATTAGCATAAGTCATTAATTTACTGGCATACTTGATCACAAAGAATGTTACAATTCAATTAAGTCACAATTGAAATATTGATAGTTGAGTAATACTGAGTATGCCTAAGAGATTTGAAACTAACAAGCTACGGTGAAGTAGGAGAAAAAATCAAGAACTATTTTTCTGGAATTTGCAGAGTCTTAAGCTTCACCTCTCAGAATTTTTCTTTATGGTTGATTCCTAATGTAATGTTTGCAAGCTTTCAGCAATTTTGGTAACTTCTAGATCTAGAGGTACCTACCCAAGAAGTAAAAATACAACAGAGTAGTTTAGTATCTAGCATTTGTATGCAGTGCTATAATCTAGCTGAAGGGATAAATCATGTGCAACAGTGCTTCCCTTGGTAATATAATTTGTAATTTTAGTTTTTCATTTTCTAACCAATTATTTGTACTACCTTCCTGAAGTATGAGAATGAAATAGTTTTTCTTACAAATGTGTTTTCATTATTTGCTTGTCAGATTTTTCCTTGTGTCTTGAACAAGTAATAAGTGCTTAGACCTGCAAAAATGCAGCATAAAATGTTAATATTTTTTAAGTTGATAGGATCAGCTTTTGTTGATTGAATTCCAACTCACCTTCTCAGTGATGGGTTGTCTAAAGTTTCTACTTTAATAATGGACACATCTGATACTTCCTATGCTCTTTGGGCTATAGTTCAAAATTACCAATTGATTTATGAAAAAGCACGTGGTCAGCGAGTGATCACTGCACTTGAAAATGCTGAACAAGTTTGTTGGATGGGTGCAAAAAATGGAAATGAATCCCTTTAAAAGTTTCCAAAGAGGATGTCAATGTGAGCTAGTGGGCAGGCCACTAAACCACTAAGTCAGTTCACTTACCGTGGGGACAAGATTCAAAATTAATTTTCCCAGGTTTTACCACTACAGCCTGCAGTGTTGTAACTATTGGAAGGGCAGGTCTTTTTTTTTTTTTTTCTTTTTTTTTTCTTTTTCCCTTTTCTGTATTGTAAAATTATTAATAAAGTTTTGGCAATTAGAGAAAAAAGGAAAAAGCTTGAAAGCCTATCTGAAATGTATTGGTCCAAAACCTTCACTTATTATTAGCATTAATATTAATGAAATTATGTAGGTTGGGCAGGTCCAGTTGTTGGGCTTATTCCTTCTGACTTCAGTGTAACTTAAAAAAAAATTATTATCTACTTCTCACTGCATTAAGCGATGTATCTTAATCGTGTGAACAAAGTTTGCTCATGAGCTATTGTCATAAGGGCCTCTCTATTCCTGATAAGCTTATGCAGCAAGTACTCCTTAAGTAGGAGTTAAGTAAGACTTAAGTAGAACTCCTATGTGCTCTACCTATGCCTTATTTTGCATGAACTGAACCTACTTGGCAACTGTTAATTCAGAATGAATTGTTCTTATTTGAAAAAGAAGATCAATAATGAAAAAACATTCTGCTTTTAACAATCTAAATTTTAACTTTTGTGTAGCCGTTTCATAATCTCTAAAGACATTTTAATAGTGTAATAAATGATCAAGGTGACTCAAGACAAGGCCGTGAGAAATTATTTACATGTGCAAGGGTCTTGTGCAAGCTACCTTGACTTGTCATGATAGGCAAGATGTACAGCCTCATCAGTAAATAGTCTACTAGAAGTCTTCTAAATCATTTGAGAGCCACATGAGTGATGAAACTGTTTTAGTCCCAGCTCCTGCAGTTATTTGAACAACTTCCTTGTCAATTAGTAATTTTCTGTTTTAAATGCCTTTCTTCTTTGGAGAATCATTTAAGATTTTCATGACTAATAATAAACAGTTTGGGGTATCTTTTCTGTTACAACTTATTGATACAGAACTTGTCAAAGTACTGATTTTTTTCCCTACCCTGTACGTTAAAATAATTGTTTTACATTGTATGTATCAGTAAAAAATTCACTTTCTAGTTCCTTCTTAGCTAATTAGAAAATACTTCAATAGTTTATGGTAACAAATTTTTGAATGGCTTAGTACTGCTTTTCTCCAGTACTCATTTACTAATCTTTTTTACGTTGTAATCAGAGATGATGCTGAGCACCAACCTGCAAACATTTATTGTAACGTAGCTGCATCCATCATCACCTTCACTTTTAAGAGGTATCTCTGATGGTGATAGGGCCAACACATCTTGGAGCATTGTTACACAATACTTAAATTCTTTAACTATACATTTTCTGAAGTGGTTTTACTCTTTTTTAGAGTTCTAGTATCCTTTGAAATCGTATGCAAAAATAACAGAGAGAAGCTTAGGTCAATTCCTTTAAGAACATTTACTCCCGCATTTCATATTATCTACAATAAGAGAACTACATTTTACAAATATAATAACAAATAAATATTATAGATTATAGCATAAAAGAAATGCAAATTCTCCTAGTGTCGTTCTCTGTCATTTGTACTTCTCTGTGAA
>JAAWXA010000004.1:40875697-40979498 GCA_038090715.1 Florisuga fusca | reverse complement strand
TGCATATTTGGAAACATAAATTTACATATCCACGTGGCTGATTCAAAATTGATTTTATGACTGAGTGTGATTTGGACATTTTATATAGCAATGTGAACTAAAATATCATCAATATTTCCAATTTTCACTTTTAATACTGTAATTATTAGAATGCAATAGATATTTGAATACTTTATGACCAGAAGGAACATTTCATCAGATCACCCTTATATCAGAGGCTGTAAGATTTCAAGTCTTTCAATTTCATTTACCCAGTAACAAGTATTTCACAGACGTGTATTTTTTTAAAAGACATCAGGAAACCATAATTTCTCTTGGTAATTTGTACCATTAGTTACTTAGATCTCTGTTTTAAAAAGGGTTCCTAATGCCAGATTCTTTCTTCTCAGCCTCATACTGTAGTAAAGAAATTCTTTGTTGCTCTTCCTCCTCATTCTCTGAAATTCTAATAATTGTGTGGCTCTTCTTTTTTGAAAATATGGACACAAGTATGTAGTATTTATAGTAATTCTCCTGATTCACTACATCTACAAATCATCATGCCACTTTTCTTTACTATTGCCCTGTCAAAACATCAAAGAGATGCCAATAGGTTGTCTCACCACAGTAATTATTTTGGGTTCTCATCTTCAGTTGATTCTCACTATGACACATAATTGTCTTCTGGACCTGCAGTTTTATACCACATAGGAATCTATCCATTAGGTAAAAGTGGTATTCCCACTCCTAGATATGTAAATATACATCATCGTTCTGTAACTGTTCCAGAACAAAATATTTATATCGCCCTGTGTGGCCCTTTGTGTTCTCAATATTTATCAAATAACTTATCTTTGAAAAGTCGGATTAGAAAAAATCTTCATTATTTTATTTTTGATATCTAATATATGATATTATAATGCCATATGACTATATGATATATGTTAAAACTTTGTAGTCTCTGTAATCTTTGCTTTAATATTGTAAACTACTTTTAATAATGCATCGTGTGGTACCCAATCTAATCGCTGAAAAAGGTCACAGTATTTTATGTTCATCATAAACCATCTTTATAAACATAGCTTAATGTCAGGATTTGTGGGATGAGTAAGATACTCTTGGGCATTTGAAGTTAAAATTAAGGAATCTAACTGTATTTAGCAGTTCCTAGTCTGCTCTGTGGTTGGAGAACTGTGACTCTCTGAACAAGGCATCAGAGTTGAAAGACATCCTCTGGTGGATTTGTCCCAGCCCACACCCACCCAGCTAACCCTCCATCCACTTGCTGGCTCATTCGCACCCAGCAGGATGGGGGAAATAATTGAAGGAAAAAACTTGTTGGTCAAGATAAAGCCAGTTAAGAAAGTGGGGGAAAAATATGTTGTAAAGGCAATCGCTCAAGCAAAGGCTACTTGGAAAAATCAAACACCTCCAGCCCCCCCAACTTTATTGATGAGCATGACATGATATTAGATGGAATACCCCTTAGGTCACTTGCTGTCAGCTGTGCCGTCTGTGTCACTTCCACACCTCTTGCCCACCCTTAGGCTACAGAGAGAGCAAAATGAGGCAGCCTTGGTGCTGTGCAAGCACTTCTCATTAACAGCTGTAGCTAGTGTGTTATCAGCACTGTCTTGGTCACTAGTCTAAAAGACAGCACCATATGGACAACTACCCCAGTGAGACCCAGAAAACTTAAGTAAAATGTTAGTTGTGTGCAAGTCAACAGGAAAAAATGTCAGTACTACAAAAAGAATAATATCTTTACTTGTTACACTTCTATTGCAAGCAAATAGCTCTGAATAGTCTGTGGAACACAGAGTTGCATCCAAGTGGACAGGTGTTGCAGAAGTAGCAATAAGCAAACTTTTAACCAAGAACTGAGAATTCTTTTGAGAAAAAACAAACAAAAGTCTAAATTCTTCCCTCTATTACATCAGTTCCACTCCAATAACAATGTAGTTACTAATATAGTTACACCTATGAAAGCTCACCAGCAGGATTTCAGAGTTATCACAGAGGCTGTGGTTTTAACACATTTGATAAAAAGCAGGGATTTGGCTGTCAGAGCATTTAATGAAGAATGGATGAAGAAAAAAAAAAAGCAAGTTAATGAGATTTTTTACACAATATGGAAAATTTACAAAGATGACATTAAGATATATATATATATGAAAATATACATTTGAGCTATAATTTGAACATATCTTGACAATATGCTCTGGAATGCAATATTTATTAGAATCCTTTTTGATGGTCAAAATATGCTGTATGAGGAAAAAAGTAAATTAAGGACATTGTTATGAGATTAATTTCCATCTGAGGGATGAAGCAAGTATATTCAAGATCTAGATAAATGTCTAGGAAAACTTTTTTTTTTTTAGAAAAGTTGCTGTTGCTTCTATGAGATTACCTGCCTATGGGAGTCAATTTTCCATGTTTTGTTTAGGAACATCTCTTAGAATCAGAAATATTCCCTTGGAAACTGTATGTCTCCAGAATGGCAGTGTCTTTAATAATGGTGCATGCCTAAGTTTTTATTTTAACCTATATTTCCTGTTAAAATGGCAAAAGTCGTAAACTGTCTACATATGCAGTGTGGAAACTCTGAACACAGAATTAGCTTTGACTGTGCTGGGAATTTCAGTATCTATTGGATGGATGCAGGTATGCCAGAGCATGTTCCATCTGAAATGGTTAAATTCTCAAAATTGGACAGGCACTGTGAAGAAGAGATAATGCCATCCTTGGTTTTTTGTACATGCATTTGGGCAGTTTTTTGATTATTTTTTCATTTGGCTTTGTGTGAAGAAACATCTAATTACAGATTCTACAGAGGATAGCTATTGGCAAAATATACGGTTGTGTTCTTATTTGGCTATCACAGAAGTATTTGGGCCCAATTTGTGCTTGCCACTGTTGAGTCACAGATCTAAAGCATTCATAGCCTGAACAAGAGATATAATTTGCTTGAAATTAAAGACCAAACAATATGCTTATAGGAAAGCAAATGGAATGAAAGAGGATTAAAACCATATTTGAATGGTTCAGTACAAAACATCTATACTTAAATAGTAGTCTATAATAGTTAAAAAAAAATAGAAGTAGTCTCTAAATTTCTCATCCAAATGCATTTTGTTGTATTTTTAATGCATTATGTAGTAAGCCTGAACTTTATGATAGTGTTTTTGCATATACTTTTTGCATTATTTTCCCATTCGTGTTTAATTAGATGGTGATGTATACAAATAGATTCCTCGTAAAGGTAGAATTTCCTGTATATAACTGGAGCTATGTACCATCTGTGAAGCAGAAGCATTTTTCTTAGTTTTTGTAGTAGATGACTCCTTAGTAGGTTGTGAAGGTAGGAGCTTATCATCTCCATTTCATCATCCGTGATTATTCAAATATTTAACATAAAAGATAGAAAGGGGGTTAAAATTCATGTTGAAGCCAGATGGCTGAAATTCAAATGAAATTATACGACCATTAATGAGTTGGATTCTTTCTTGTCCAAGATCATAAAATCGTAGAAACACCACAGAATGGTTTGTGTTGGAAGGGACTTTAAAGATCATCTAGTTCCAACTCCCCTGCATGGGCAGGGATACCTTCAACTATCCCAGCGTGCTCAGAGCCCCATCCAACCTGACCTTGAACATTTCCAGGGAAGGGGCATCCACAGGTCCTCTGGGCAACCTGTGCCAGTGTCTCACCATGCTGATACTGAAGTTTCATTTCTTCCTAATGTCTGACCTAAATCTACCCTCTTGCAGTTTAAAGCCCCTTGTCCTGTCACTACGTGCCCTTGTGAAAAGTCCCTCCCCAGCTTTCCTGTAGGCCCCTTTCAGGTACTGGAAGGATGCTATAAGGTGTCCCCAGGCCCTTCTCTTCCTCAACGATAAACAACTGTAAACAATAAACCCAATAAACTACTTTTTCAAATGTGCAGCTCCACAAAATGTATGCTAAGTCCTGTATTGTTTCTTAAAAAATACATTGATCGGAAGTTAAAATAAATCAGAGTACCATACATGGGTTGCGCTTTCTATGTACTCAATGCATGAAAAATAACTTTTAAGTCTTTGTAGATTTCACATGCATGTCTTGCACTCAGAAGTTTACAATATCTTGGCTTTCCAAAAAGGGTGTCAATAGGAAATTACAATTTAGTAAAAATTAACACATTCTTGTGTTTTTTCTGTAGAGAAAGAATCATATTTGGAGAAGAAAATATACTGGGTTGAGGGAGGAAGAATGATTAATTGAAATTGTGTGGAGTATATTGTCAGCAGTGTTGAATTACAAAATCTTTATGATTTCTGCCAACAAGTAAATACTCTGAAATTTAAAAAATTCACTCATATCCATTCCCAATTAAATATAATGGTTTTGTGTTGAAATTCAGCATTTACTGTGCACACACATGAAACTATAAGGAAATTGGGTATTGCATTCATTACAAAATCATGGAAAAGGAAGAACAAAAGGAAAGTGGAAGAAAAACAATATTTATGGAAATACCAAGTGCATAGTGAACATCTCTGTATCTGAACCATTGTATTTTTAGAAACTAAGGACCACTATACTGAACTCCTGGGAAATACCCTTTGGAATTCCTGTGTGCTTAGGAAGTGGTCTCATAAATGCTTAAGCAGCTGATAAATATCTAGGTATTATGTAAACCAATCTTACTGGATTTTTTTAAAAATACTTTTTTTGGGGGGCTTCCTTTGGGGTGTTTTGTTTTGTTTTGTTTTGTTCTTTTCCCCAAGAGAAACAGGTAAAAGTGGCAGGAACAAAAGATTTTTCACTGTCACAGGACCATCAGCTGCTCCCTTCAGCAATCAGAGGAAACTTGCTCTAGGCAAACTGCTGGTTTCTTTTTATTGCTTTTAGTGTCAGGAATATTTTATTTTCTAAAAGTGGATCTTCTATGCATAATGAAAATTAATTAATATATTCTTAATGGTTTGCAGTAGTCTGACTTTGTATTGAAATACTTAGAATTTCCAGAAACCTAGAAAAAACCACAAACCAGCCAAAACCAAACCAAAGCAAAAAACCAAATAAAAATCAAACACCCTAGCTTTAATTTTGTACCTTTTACGGTCATTAAAATATATGGAATGAATTCTTGAAGTTACAAAAAAATAACTAATCAAGAATGTTTAAAAATTCTCTAAACCTCTATTAAATACTTGAGCACCCACAGAGTCCTTGCTTTGAAAATGGCAGTAAATTAGTTATGTTCTGATGGTGCTTTAAATTATGTTACATGGATCCCAAGAGTTTTAACTGTTGTAAGGTTGGAAAGATTGTATATAAATAGTTTTTCTGCTACACTGGTGCTTTTACCAAGTGAATCTTAACACAGCAATTAGGAACAGTCTGAAGCACAGTTAAATACCTCTCTGGTTCTTGGAATTCTTTCAGTTGAAGTGTTGAGACAGACTTTTCCATTTCTTTTTCAGAAAGTGTGGAATAAGAAGGACTCTGTCACTACCATTTGACATAACAGCAGTCTTAATGTTAATTGCAGTCTTGAAGGGCTTAATACATTTGATTTTCTTCGTTGTAGGCAGAGTTTTTCTCCGCTTTTTCTTGCTTCGCTTTGTTTCCATTGTCTGTACTTTATCCTCTGTCAAAAGGTCCCCATTTTACAAGCTTCCTCAGTGGCATGTCCTTCCTTGTCCATGATTTCATGCTAAAAGCTCAGGTGCATATATAGGCTATGACTATTGCTAGCTAAAAGATGGCCCAGAACCAGCAGTTAGTGGAATAGTGTTGGATTGTGCACACTTCTTGCCTATTGACCTGCATGCTGGTCTGAAGTGATCCTGTTTTTTGTCTCTAAGACAAGTCTTCCATCACCTCAGGGCTGAGTTGAAATCCCAGCCTTCTGATAATTAACACTGTAGCAAAACTAGGCCTGAGACTACTGAACAAAATTGCTCCAGCTGGACTGGAAGTACAGTGTTGAAGAAACTTGTCTCTGATGTCTCTGCTGGTAGGTGTCTGTCTCTAAACCTCTAGTATAGCACTCAAGCTTGAAAACTCTTCTCTAAGTTAGCATTTCAAGTGTGCGACAATTGCTAGCCCAGAACATAAAGAATTAAAACCTTCAGATTTAATAAATGATGATTTGCAAAGGGATCTGAGCAAGTACAGAAGCCTTTACCACACGGCTTATGTATTTTTCCAAGCAGCTACAGCAGGATTGGATACTGTTCACATTATCCTAGTAAGGTACCTCAAGAAGTGCAAAAAGGTAGTTTGCAGATAGTTTATTGACTGATAATAAGGAAAATGAATTTATTTCTACAGAGTTCTGTGAAGAACAAACCGTAAAGAAACCCAGTAGAAAATCCAAGTGTGTGTGTGAATAATAACTACATTCCAAATTTAAGAGGATAATCCTCCACCCTTGTATTTAATTAAAAAAAAAATCCCTTCTGAAGAGTTTAAAACATAGTACCTGACTTCCAGAAATAAATTGAAAGATCAAAATGCTGACATGTAGAGCAACATTTAGAGAATGCAGATGTTTAAAGTCACTTTTTGATTTGTTTTGCTAAGACAAGCATATAATACATGAGTAGAAGTGAACCGTCTCACTTAGCAGAATGGTATAGGTTTCATTTTGTATTTCTGGAGGTTTGATGATCCTGTTTTCTTCTAGAAGCAACCAAAAGTTTTTCAGTGACAAGATGAGGTAGAGGTGAATCCACCTATGGTCTTAAAAAAAAATCATACAAAAATAAAGACTCCTAAGAAAAGCTATCACAAAGTCAAACAAATACGTATGAATCCAACTGACAACAGTTATTTTAAGAAGTCTAATATTTCTTTGGAACTGACTAGTAGTGTTAAAAAACTGTGCATATTGCAAAGTTAAAAGAAAAAGTAACAAGGTTTAAGTTAGCAGACACAACAGCCAAATTATGTGATGGCATGCTCAATATGGCCTTGTTCAGTGATTTCTCTGCATGTCTGTTAGAACTTCTTGTCAGCTTTCCATACTATGAGGAATAGTCCAAATTTCATTTTTTTTCTTTAGGAAAATCTAATTTTTTGTCTGTTAGCTAACTGGTAGATGTTCTTGTATTATACGTGTGAATAGTTAGTTATGAAGTGGTATTAGATGTGTAATTCAGACTATGACACTTAGCTCGTAATGCTCAACTTACTGTACCATAGATACTACTGTACATTCCATTGGGTCATGATATATCAGAAGAACACTACTAATAATTTTATATCAAAATAGTTTAAAAGGCTAATAGAATTCATTATTAACATGAGCATAACTAAGGAGATTGCTTTGGTTCCCTGTTTCATGTAGGATCACTAATGGGATTGACTTTAGCTCCCTAATTCTTGCCACGATGATTAAGGGGATTTGTTTAAACACCCCATTTCATGTGGTAGAGCTACTGTAAAAGGATTAGTTGTGGATTCCACTTTCACGTGGGAAAGCTAAGGGGATTAGCCTTAGCTTTTCATTCCATGACACAGTAGCTAAGGGCAATTGCTTTTGCTGCCCATGTGGTTGCATCAAGAGTTTTCTTGACATTTCAGCTCTTGTTTCAGTTTCTTTTCCCCTGTTCTTACTGCCCAAAGTATTCAAAGTAAATTCATTTCAAACTGTCTGCCCTGCAGTTAGAAGGCCTGTGAACCATACTGAACATTTTATTTTTTAACTCAATTAATGAGAAGTAATGAAAGTCCATGTGTTTTTCTTCTGTTCCTTGTTGAAACTCAAACGTTTATTAGTATTTCTTTGGATAAAATCAAGTATAGGAATTGCTGTAACCAATCTCACTGCTGAGCCATCTGATGCAATGTTTGATTTCTGACAGTGAACATACCCATGAGCTTCAGCTTTAGATGAAGAACTCAGAAGACTATTTACACTGCTTGCTCGAGCAAAACTGCAGATTCTTTAGCAAGTCCAATGAAGGTATCACCTGAGCCACAAACAGTATAAGCAATTTAGTGCTACACCAAATCCAAGCCAACAGGCACTCCAGAAAAGCAAGGATTGTTAGCTAGGAAGCAAATCCCTAGACTTGAGTGCTCTCAGAACCTCTGTCTGCATTTGCACAGTGTTTCTTCTGCGACAATACCAGTTCCATTAGAAAAAGCTCCAAGGCCTTTGTACCAAATTGCATTATGCGGCTAGCACAGATTACTATTTTTGAACCACTAAGAAGCAAATGTCTGTTTGTAATCTCAAAACAGGTACTTCATTCACAGCTGATTACTATATGTCTGTGCTGTTAAATAGACCAGGATCTGTGCCCTGCCTTTGAAGTGAGTGTCTCCACAGTCGTTTTAAGTACTTGTTTTTGTCCGAGTCTTTAACTAGGCAATGAGGAGATTTTAGTCTATAAATCCAGAAAGTAAGGAGCTTCTTTCTTTGACAATCTATTTTTGTATCTATCTCTTTTATTGCTATATATATTTGTGTGCTGCACTTGGTTAAAACCTTAGATTTTATGCTTTCTGCATCTCAGTAAAACTCAGTGTTTGATTTTGTCCCTCCAGTACCTTAACTCAGACTCAAATTTCCCTTTGTGTCTAAAAGTAAAATGCAACAAAACAATTAAAAAAATAGATTTGATTTTGTGAGAAATTTTGCACATTTCTGAAGAGAAAAAAGAAAAGTGCAGTGGAGAATTTCTTTGAGAAACACTAGCCTTCCAAATACTGTATATCTTGAGCCTTTTGTGGAATAGATACTAGTAGGAAAAGGCAAACATGCAGCAAAGCACCTCAGTTAAAAAAAAAAAAATGTCTCTGTAATGTATTTGAGGTAGCAGTGCTATGAGGAATTTGATTTTAACTCAAATTGAGCTGATTTACCTACAGTATAGGATCAATGCCTGATGAAGATGAAAACAACTTCCCCATGTGAGTCAGTGCGGGAAATTTCCTGAGGGAAAATGTTTTGTTCTTTAGAATTATTTTGATTTATATACTGAAGACTGTTTCAAGGGTAAAGGATTTCCTTTTTTGACTTCTACAGAAGAGCAGGGAAAGAGTTACTGCAGTGGCTTTAATCTGAGTATTCCTTCCCTGTGGGATTTGTCATGAATTTACAAACTGGTTGCCTGAGCTAATTTACAGTCTGTGATTATTACATTTTATATTTCTTGTCTCCCTTGGATTAATATAACTTCCTGCATGTATTTTAAAGTTACAAATATACAATAAAATATAGGGATATAAATAATATAGGGATAGTAAGTTTATCAGAAGAAATGGGTTAAGTTTTGTGTAAGAGCTTGAATCTTTATGGAATATTGAGGCAGGTTTTTCACTGCTATCATATTTATGCCTTTCTGTGTAGCACTATTTTATATAGTAAGGCTTTCTAAAACTTTCATGCTCATACATTTTGTGCCCAGAGATTTGGTGCTAGTCAGAAAAAAGACAGAACTTTGGGGAATACAAATAGAGACACAGGAACATTTACTAAGAGTAATGACTTGTAGGTTTGTTGTTTTTTTTTTTAATGTCCAAAATAGGATAATAGCAGTAACTATGATACATGGCTATAGTCAACTGCATCACATTATGCAGAGGAAAGAGGTCTAGAAAGCTTTTTTGGCTTTCAGCCCCAGAAAAAAAGTTCTCTTAAGCTGTTCCATTGAAAACAAGTTTTTTCTTTTCAGTATTACTCTTTTCCTTCTCCTAAAAAAGCAAATCCATTAAATATTAGTGATACGTTGCCAGTAAGCAAAAAAACCCAGCTTTACTGTGGTCAACAGAGATCTCTTACCAGCTCTTGGAAAATTTCACTGCAGACATTTAAACTGAAACTTGGCAGTTTTTGAGAGCAGTACAAGGATGATTTAATTTTATATGAATAGTAGTTCAAAATTTGCTAACACCTTAACGCTCTGTGAACAGATCACAGAAACTTTATAATTGTGTGCCACATCACCTACATCCTGCTGATTCATAGGAACATATATATATATTTATACCTAAATATATATATATTTATATTTAAATATATATGTTGGCTAGACATGATTTTTAACTTGTTTTCTAGTAATAGGATGAAAAAATGTATTAAGATTTTGTTTACAATTTTTAAAAGTCAGGCAGGAAATTCTTTTGGGAATCTTCTAAATTTTAGCTAAAATAAACAGTTGCATTTGAAATGGCATTTTTAATTCCTTTTCTAGAGTTGTAATTTTAAATACAACTGTTGTGAGTGCTATAGAGAAGAACTGGAATATTGTCAAAGAAATGTGCAATGAGTGTTAAACTACTTCAGGAACAATGTACTTTGCTGAAGCCACTATTTGCTGTGATTTTACTGAAAGTGAAATCTGTTAGCTACTAAGTTGTGATCTAAGAATAAAGTCAATGATATTAAAGATACCAAAAGTGTTTCTGAATATTACTGAAATATCATTTGTGTGCAATTATGTGAGTAATTTTATACAGTGCTTCAGTTACTTTGAATGGAAAGCTTTTTTTATTTTTTTCTATACATCGATTTCTTTAAATTTCACTTCACTACAGGAGTTGAATGTTTGTTACTGATTTTTTATACAGTTACTTTTGCGCTGATCAGTCAAAGTTGGTTGTTTGAATTTTAGGAATGATGGTATGTAATTCTTCTAGTTCCATGGCATGGGGAATCTAAATACTGTGGCGGACTATCATAAAACAAGTTCTGCTTCAACTAAATCACACTTGGATTCCTTGGAAGTGGAATTCAACAATGATTAGATACTGTGTGATTCATATGGCAAAGGAAACACAGTGGTGTAAAGTTCATAGCCTTGTGTGTTACGATTTCAAGTTACTTTCATTACCCTTGGGAATATGACATTAGAAGGGGAATATTTTTATTCAAATTTTAGTTTGTCTAAAATAAGGCCACATCGAATACTGACTGATATGATATTTGAGACAGCAGCTTTCTTAATCCCAGGATTTAAAAAAAATCCTTTTAAACATTAAAGTACCTTTTGAGACCTTAAATTAAAGGCAAATGTAAAGTTCTTACCATTTGTGAACTTCCCTGCTCTTTTTAACTTATTAAAGAAAACAGAGGACTATTTTTTTTTTTTTTTTTTTTTTTACTACTTTCTGGTGAATGCAGAAGGAATAGGAAGACTGTCTCAGCCACCATCTGCAAGTGGTGTAGATGCAGCTGGCATCTGGCATACCTGATAGAACTCCTTGGTCTAAAATGTATGCCAAATATGTAAATCTCTATGTCCTTTTTACCTAATAAAGTCACAGGCGTGGGTGATATGGAAAGTAGACGCCTCAAAAATGTGTGAAACTCTACAAGAAACTGCAGTACCATCTTTGAACCATTCATTTACAGAAGCGGCATGCATTAAATAATGGAATCATAGAATCATTTTGGCTGGAAAAGACCTTGAAGATCATCAAGTCCAATGATTAAACTAGCAGTGTCAAGTTCTCTATTAAGACATTTCCCCAAGCACCACATCTACACATCTACACATCTAGATATGGGGGTTGGACTAGATGACCTTCAGAGGTCCGTTCCAACCCAAGTCATTCTGTGATGCCGTAATTCTGATATGCATCTTTTAAATACATCCATGAACAACCTGTTCCAGTGCTTGACAACTTTTTTGTTGAACTTTCTCTAATACCCAATCTAAACCTGCCCTGGAACAATCTGAGGATTCGAACAACCCCAGTTCCCTCAGATGCTCTTCGTAAGACTTGTGTTCCAGACCCTTCACCAGCTTTGTTACCCTTCTTTGGGCACTTTCTGGCACCTCAAGGTCTTCCTGGTAGTGGGGGGCCCAAAACATACCACAGTATTTGAGGTGCTGCCTCACCAGTGCCAAGTATAGGGGGACAATCACCTCTGTAGTGCTGCTGACCACACTGTTTCTGGTACAAGTCGGGATGCTGTTTGCTTTCCTGGTCTCCTGGGGACCCTGCTCGCTCATATTCAGCCAGCTGTCAGCTGACAGCTCCATGATCTTTTCTGCCTGGCAGCTTTCCAGCCACTCTTCTCCAGATTTGTAGCATTGCATGGGATTGTTGTGGCTCACATGCAGGACCTAGCACTTGGCTTGATCCAGCCTGTCCAGATCCTTCTGTAGAGCCTTCCTACTCTCAAGAAGATCAACACTCCGGCCCAACTTGGTGTCATCTGCACACTTACTGTGGGTACACTTTATCCCCTCACCCAGATCAGTGATAAGATGCATCTTACCAAAAGTAAATTCCTCTAGGTAAAATGAGAATGGGTGCAGGACAAAGAATATGAGCAAAAGTATTACAGCTAGTTGCCTCTGGAAGTTGAGTGCAATATTTGGGCCTGTGTTTATCGTCTAAACGTATGCTCATCTGGGACCACGCTGGGCATTTAGCTTAATCTGTATCTTTGAACTAGGGATTTATAGCATTTTCCATCAGAGTTGCAAGCATGCCAGAACAGACTTTTTATTCATGTGAAAAAAATTAGAATCTTTAACTTCAGGTATGAATGTTTTAATGCACTTAAGGTTTACAGCATGCCTCCGTGGATCTAACTTTTCGTTTGCCTTGGACAGGGGATATGCTGCCAAGGGACATCTTGTCAGAAATCTGTAGCAGTGTACAAGTTATGCAAGTGTTGCTCAGAGTGCAACTGGAAAGACCAACATCTTAAGGATAAGGGAATTCAATTAAAAAATTTTAGCTGAAAATTCATTTCTTTGTCCATACAATTCTTAAATAAAATTAAAACCTAAGGATTTTCTTCTTAAGTGAATTAATAGGTTTACGTATCTTATAAAAAGAAAACTTAGTATAATTTTAGAGACCCTGTAGACAAATGACATAAATAAGATTTTAATTTTCTTGGAATCTGATTCTAATTTGAGAATGCTCAACAATGTCTTCTTGCCCCTGTAGAAATATTGTGCATTCGTTTCTATTGCAAACACAATGAGAATTTTCTTCAAGCCATGTGAGAAAATACTTTTTATTTCTGGTATTGTACCTTCTTAAAGAGTTGTTGAAAAGTTTAGACTTCAGCTACCTAAGAGAAAAAAATAACACTGCACAAAAGTACTAAAGGAATTTTGTTGGAATTAGTAAAGCATAAAGGAGGTATCAACACATCCCACATTTTTAATCAGATTTTCTTTGTAGACAGTTAATGAAATACATTATCCAGCAGAAAATTCACAATGTTTTAGGCAGTCGTGACTCTTTTCAGTTTTGTCTGTTTCAGTTTAAATTAACTAAAATCCAGTTTTAAGTGCAGAGAGCATTTGTTAAATCAGTAAGTTAAGAGCTGACATGTAAGTAGCAGTAATGTTTTTATAATGTATAAATATCCATAGAACGTTCTCAATGCTCACGCATGTCTTGTGATATGCTGCATTTTAGAAACTGCTATTATATCCCAATTGTTGTAAATCAAGCCTTTTTTGTACCCTGCTGTCTCACAAGTTTTCTGGCTACATCTGTCAGTTCATTTGGCTTCCTTCTACTCCTTTCCAATCTGTCAGCAGGCTTGCAGCATTTTCATTTCTGCTAGCTGCATTGGTTGAATTCCCTTCAGTGTTCAATCTGTTCTGCAGTCATTTTGCCACATTCTGCGCTGAATTTGTAATTGTGTCTATAAATAGTGACTGACATTTGGTCAGTTGGAAAATGGGACAACTAAGAAACCATGGTGACATTAGTTTAATGTACTTAAAAATGGCAAATCACAAATAGGATCATTTAATAATAAAGCACATAATTTTTTACAACAGTGTTATCATTGCATTTTCTGAGTTGAGAGAAATTTTGCTTTTTTAGAAAATATTAATACCTTGTAATTCAATGTAATTTCTATCTTTAAACTTCCACCACCATCCATAAAGTATCCCTAACTACAGCTAGAGTGCAAGATGTCATGATCCCAGTTTTCAAACACTGAGTCAGGATACGGTCCAGTCTCCCATGACCACATCATGTAAATCAGGTTAACTGGGAGGTTTTATTATTGCCCATGTATGTTTATATTGTTGTTGATTAGTTTATTAGTAGTTGATTAGTTATTGTTGTTGATTGTCAGTTGATTATGTTCTGGGACTGCAATGCAGTGCATTAGTTTGGTCACAGAAAAACAGTTTCAAAACAGAAGTATTTTCAGTCCGTTGGAATCTTCTTTGCAACTTGATCTCAATGTTAAAGACTGATTATATATTTTTAAGTAACTTGATTTAAAAATTCTGTGCCAATATAAGCACATGTGCTTATATTGTGTACAAATATATGTGGATATGAAACTAAGAATATGTAATTGTGATGGAATTACCTATATGAAATTATATTGCAGGATTTATAAGAACCATGGAAAAATATATTCAATAATTAATTTAGTTCATTCAGCATCTATTAGTCACTGAACCAACTGAAGAAACCAAAATAAAAGAATTATTTTAATCTATGAAATACTGTGTTCTGTATTATGATTCAAGTTTAGTTATGTGATTTCCTGAAAACTACTGCCATTCTCCTAAGACAGTCATTAGAAATGAAAACTGAAATTATAGTAGCATTTATCAAACCAGTCACTCCACTGGAAACACCAGTGTGCTTGTAAGGAACAAGAGGGTAAGGAACCTCTTTATGAATTATTGTGTGATGGACTGCAAAAAAGGGAATCAACAAATGAAAGAAACAGCACTGACCCTTAATATGAAAAAAAAATTGAAAAATCACAACCATACAAGTCATAGCTTGAGAAAGAAGATAAGTATACTTAGTATCAAGTATTCCCAAGTGCACTAAAAACATAGAGTTGAGAAAAAGCATAAAGTTATTTTTGCGTGAATGCTGATTAGCTGGGTGCTTTAGAAGACAGTATCTTCTCTTTCTTGTTTATATCCTCATGCAAAGAAACAGCGTTCATTTTTGTCTTTTGAAATTAAATTTGAATTCATTAAAGAAGTAATTAACTGTCTGTATTAACTACTATTCTTTCTACTAGGAAACTGAAGTTTGAACTGTTAAAAACAAACAAAAAAACCCCTGAATTTTGCTCTGTTAAAAAAATGCTTTTATTAAGAACTGTTTATACAGATAAATATTAACCATTTGAGGTCTTATGAGCAAGAAATATAAATAGTCTAAATAAAATTATTGGCTTTTGGGCCTTTATGCTGAGACTTCATTTTACTAAAAGACAACACAACTGGGATACTTAAAGATACTGGGTTTTGTTTTCTAGGAAAGGAATAACTGCCACATAAGAAATATGACATAGCTGTGGCCATCATTAACATACAATTAAGATCTGAAAACTATAATAATCAGCTTCAGTCAATGAGAAGTTTTTCCAAGTTTGATGTCAGTAGGTTGACAAGTTTCCTGTTCACTCCCTTTTTTTTCTGGTATTTTCAGTTCTCTTGTGTTTAGTGAGACACACTGGCATGTAGATTTCTGAAATAAATTAAAATGACCAGTAAATTTTAGTTCAGCCAGTAATATGTACTCTCTCACACACAAACAATTTCACTGTTGAAGATTTAGTGAGTAAGATAGACTTAAAGACCTTTTAATTTATTACTGGAGGCTTTTATACAATATACAGATATTTTAGATTATGTAAACCAAAACTAAAATGAGGAATCACTGTAGTTATTATTCCCTTTCCCCTACATGAGGTATTTTTTGTACTTGCTGACTGGTTCCTAAATGAACAGTTCATGGAACCATAGTGTTAAATGAAGCTCTTAGAAAATGGATTTTTTTATAGTAAACACTGAGTTAGTGCATTATTTGAATTATAGTACCTGGAGGAAGTTTAAATTGTGTAGTACTTTGCAATTTACTGTATGGAGATTGAAATGAGATTTAAATTGCTCTGTGAGTTTTTTCACAGTATATCAAGTCTGTCAAAGAAAGAAAAAAATTAGGCATCAACAAATTTTCATTTCTGATGGCTCTCAGAAAAGGAGCATTTGATTTTTTAGCTTCTCTGTATTGGTATGGTAGCCCAATAGTGGTTTTGTATCCAAACTGGGACATTACAGTCTAGAGGACTGTACTACCATATGGGTGAAAAGCTAGCTGAATCATTGGCCTCAAAGGATACTAGAGAACAGTTCAAAATCCACCTTAAAGGTGCTTACAAGTTGAGGGCTTTTGGGTCTGTCCTGGGATCTACCCTATTAAATATCTTTATCCATGACCTGGAAGAGGACCTGGAATATATCCTAATGAAGGCTGTGAATGACACCGAACTGGGGAGGGTGCAGTCCATATTCTTGATGGTTATATTGCCATTCCTCTGAATGGACCTGGCAAGTTACAGAAATGGTCTGACAGGAACTGCATGAAATTTAACAAAGGCAAAAGCAAAGTTCTGTGGCTGGGATGGAGTAACCCCTTACAATAGCACGAGGCAAGTAGTAACTGCTTGGCTAGCAGTGTTGGTGAGAAGGGCTTTACCAGTCCCATTGGAGAGCAGTGTGCCCTCACCGTGCTGAGTGCTGCCAGCACGTGTTGTACTAACTGGAACACATAACTGGAACATAGCCAGCCATGATGAGCATTCCTCTTTCCCAGGCACTCATTAGACCACGACTGGAATACCTCATCCAGTTTTGGGCTCTCAGTACAAGGAATATGTTGATCAACTTGAGCATCTGGCAGAAGGCCACCAATATACTTATGCCCTTTCAGAAGACAAGGAGGGAAGTGGGTTTGTTTAGCCTGCAGAAAGGAAGCCTTTGGGATGACCTAGGAGCAGCCTTCTCGTTTCTACAAGGGGAAAAAGGCAGAGACAGATTTCTTGCTGACATGCATAGCAGATTGATGAGCAACAGTGACCACAAAATTAAATGGGGGAATTCTGGCTGAATATAATAATAATCCATAATAAGGAAAAACTTTCCATGAAGACAGTTAAGCAATAGGACTGGATGGCCAGAGAGACAGGGTATTCTTAATCTTTGGAGATTTTCAAGACCTGGATGGATGAAACCCAGAGCAATGTGGTCTTAGTTCAGTGTTAATCCTGGTTTGATTCTGAGATTGAATGCCAAAATCCCTTCCAACATGGATGATTCTATAATAACCACATTAAGAAAACAAACAAACAAATAAACAAACAAACAAACACAACAAAAAAACCCCTCCCAAACCACCGAACATTTCTGCTACATATAGTATATTTATAATATATTATACCAAAGCATTTTTTGTCAGCCATGGTGTTACCAGTATAAACTTCATTAAATTTATGTAGTGCCACAATGTTCAAGGTTTTACAGATACCTGAATTAGCACATACAATGACTAAAACATATTTTGACCCAACAGCATTTGGAAAAGAAATAGCTCACTTTAACAAATATGATGTATAATCATAAAGTACATTGTCACATATCCCTGTGGCAACTTGCTTATTCATCACATCATTTTCTGGCTAACGTCCTTGATCTGTCTGGGCTTTTTCCTTATGAAGGTGATTTGATGTAAAGCTCATGTTCGTTATCTTTTGAAAAGAGGAAATTGAGAAAGACACAAAGGTTAAGCATTAAAAAAATAATATATATTACACCAAAAGTTATTTATGCAGCTTAAAAAATCTGCTATATTGGCTCTGAGAATTAAATCCATCGTGCTGACATGATCAAGGTAAGATGCTTTTGCAATTTTGATTCTAAATAACATAACTGGAGGCAATTCTGGAGAATATGTTTCAGTTGGAGTGAATTTCTCTCTAGGCTCTATATTCCCATAAGATCTATATATCATTTCTCTTCAACATATTGTCAAATTTGAGGCTGGGATACACATCCTGTGGACTTTGACTGTAATTTAGAGTATCAGTTGGGAATATTTACTGTGGTATTATTATTTACTTTATTAACTTACTAAATTTCTCACAGTCTGCTCTGAAGCAGCTTCATGGAAGGAACAGGGGGATCTTAGTGTACTCAGCGGGTCTCTGTGTCCTGGGAGATGTATTCCCCTCACGTGTTCCATGGATTTCCACTGTTACTCCAAAGGGTTTACTTTATCTGTTATTTCTGTAAAGCAAATGGCTTTTAACCTTTTAGGCATACTGAGATCCACATATTGCTGATAAAATAATACCAAATTCCTCCCATGAAAAGGATCAAATCATGGCTGGGAAATGCAGTGAAAAAGAAGTAGCTTTTCTTGCCCAACCTACCTCAGGGTCAGCCAGTAGTAGAACCACATTTGGAATTAAGCTCTTAAAGCTTAAGAAAGCTTTTTTCTTTCTCTTCTATTTTCACATAATTCAACTCTATAATGATCAGCCTCACTACAAGAAGTCATTTTTTTGCTGATATCAGTCATTACTGATAGCATTAGAACTCAGGGTTCTAATTTGACATTTTAAAAACAGTATTTATTGTAGTGGCAGCTTAGATGGGACCCATTTCTTTAAAGACCAGTACTAGATAGTTTTATGGCAAAACTGGTTTTACTGTTAGAGGTTGGAAAATTTAATCAAAATATCTGATCTATCATAACAGAATCTTTCCTCAGCATAACTTAATCCTTTTGATCCACGGCACTTCAATAGTTCTCTGTTTCACGGGGTCACAAAAGTGACTTTTTTCCACTTCACCTTCAGCTGAAGCATACTTTCAAGTACCAAACGTACTGCTTCAGACAGCTATCCGCAACCATTTTGTTTCATCAGAGGCTCAATGATGCTGAGGGAAACTGAAGGAAGATCTGTAAATAGGCACCAAGAGTCACCTTAGGTGTTCCTGCGTAGGTTGAAAAGAAGTTGTAATATGTAGCTCAGAACTGTAACATTTAGATGACACTTAGAAATACAATGTCAAGGTTGAAGCATACCTATCAAAAAAGCTCTTAATTACAACAGCTCCTTTTGAATTTACAGCCATAGTAAACAGCAGCCACATCTATACTGTCAAAGAAACAGACATTGCCAGTGAAAGGTGCTGAATTAAATTGAATTAATTCAGGTAAAGATTTCACTTTTCAACTTATGTGAAATGCACTTGCAAGTCCACATGTGTTTAATACAGGAATATGAGTAAAATGTGATTGTTTTCCAGACGGCCTTTTCAAAACAGATGTTTTGCATTAATATTTCTGACAGAAAGAAAATGTGAAAGTAGTTTGGTCCATATAGAGAAATACAGATTTCAACTTTCCTCCTAGAATTGTAATGAAAATGTTAAAATTTTAAGAAATGGGACTGTGGCGTGGCTATGTAACAATTTTTTTTTAGCTGATTTAATGCTTTTCAGGGGAATAGATGTATTAGGAAGTGAGTATCTCTTGTAATCTTCTAATTTTTTTAATTTCAATTTTTTATTTCCAAATTCTGTAAAAGAATGTACACACTTAAACAGAAAAAAAGGCTTTATTAGAAGTTAACTATTCTGCAAAGGAGAGAATGGTTTAAATTTTGTTTTGTTTTGTTTTTGTTTTTTTGTTTTTTGTTTTGTTTTGTTTTGTTTGTTTGTTTAGTTTTATTTTTTATAGGGAATGTGCTAAACCTTCTTAAGTTAGGCTTTTTAGTGAGTTGTGGGAAGTGAAGTTAAAAAAAGGACAAACATCCCTAAGAGGCTGAAGATTGCTAAAGATCTATCGCAACTTAAAGTGTGTACCAGAGCTTCTGTGCTGCGTTTCTGGTTGCTATTTGCCATCCCACTGAAGTGAAGGATACTGCTGTATTTATAGAATCATAGAATGTGCCATGTTGGAAGGCACCTATCAGGATCACCAAGTCCAACTCCTCTCCCTGTGTAGGACACCCCCAGAATCACACCATGTGTCTGAGAGTGTCATCCAAATGCTTCTTGAACTCACGTTCACTTACAGAATGAGTGTTTCCCACATGGAGAGAAGCTAAAATTCATGTGGACTAAGTGTTGGATTAAAATTTGAATGCCCTGTAATCAGTTTCAGGTAAATAATGACCTTTCTTTTTTCCACATTGATTTAATATATCGTGTCTTTAACAATGTAAAAGACTTTGCTGAGCATAGAACAAATCTTAAGAATTTTGTCCCAGAAGGTATTACTCACACAAATGTTAATAAGTGCAGCATAAAAAAACCTTACTCAGTCAAAAGACAGAACTGACCGAAAGCCTCCCAACTAGAAGGCAACAGGCCACAGGCCTTTGTGGGGCTATTTCTGCTTTCAGATACCATCTTTAATTGTGGAATTTTGCTGTCAGATTTGGAGGCTGAGGGTGTAGGATGGCTATTGGGTAATAGGATTGGCTAATGGGTAATTGCTGATTCATTCTAAACAACTCAGGCTACTCCACAGATTTGTGTCCCTGTGAGATGTAACTGAACATCTGAAGCCCAGATTCTGTATAGCTTAGGGTAGTGTGAGATCAACAACTTCTACACATTTTCATTCAGTTCCATGAAAATTGAGACCAGGAAATATGCCAGTTGTGGGAACATGAGGACCATGTATAAAAAGTTTTTGAACCACTGTCCTTTTGATTTCCTTTTTTATTAAGATGGCTTGGAAGAAAATTTTAAAAACTGAGTAGATATAATTTAACAGATGTGTATATGGACCAAATGAAGTTATATAGGTAGTCCCTAAGCATATACAAATGAAAAAGAATAAAGGAAGGAGCTGGATGGGTAAAAGTAAGCTATTTTTGAAAATTATGTGGGCAGCCCTTAATAATGAGCAAAGTTTCATTCAAATTGTATGCTTCTTATACTGGTATTTCTGCTATGTTTTACTAATACTGCTCGTATCTGAAGGTAGGGGATGGTCCTTAGACATCTTAATTAGATCAAATGAATTCTAAGTTATGCACCTCTGACATACAGGCCAAGTACAGTACTTCAGTCTCTATGATAAAGTAAAATGAAAATATCTTAAACCATGATGTAGATTTGTAACACAGTAATTTTATGAAAATTCAGGAGCCTTTGGCATCTCCAGTTATATTGTTCCTCTTCACCTGATTTGTACATAGTAGTTTAGGGACTGTTTACTTATAAATGCAGACTTGTGTGTCTCAGTTTTATCAATGTAAATGTCTCTGACTGTCCTAGCTCAGACTGCAACAGTCTGATTTTTGATGAAAGTCTGTAGGAAGAGAGAAAGAAAACCTCATGTTCTTTCCTGCAAATTTGTGCCCACTGAAAGTGCTCTCTAGAATTACCTAGGCACCAAGGTTATTATTAAAGAAATGTATATTCAGAATAGCACGAATGAAAATATGTATATGCAAAGAATAGAATTATTGTTTAGTCTCTTTATTCCTAAAATGACAGTTTATGAAAAAAAAGATTTGCTACAATATATAGTCAGCGTAATGCAAAGCATACTTTTTGAGAAAAGTTAATCCATATGCAGCCACAGCATTTCTTCAAAAGTTGCTCCCAAAAGGAAATGTGGAATTCCTGACAGCATCCTTCCTATGCCTAAATCTAGCTGGAGCAGCACTCCAGGTAAGTGCTTGACAGTGGAATCCCAAAGCTTACTTTGGGTTTTCTTCATGACAGTGTTACATTTCTATCATGCCATACACTAAATCAGGAGTGTGTGGCTTTAACAATACAGTCTGCTTTACCAAATAAGGAAAAATATCTTTCTTTCTTATCTTAGGAATACTCCATAGCACAGAAAAATTACTTACTTAAAGTCATTCCATTTTACTGTTAAAATAAGGCTATGTATACTTTGTGAAAAAATTATACAGGCTGATGAAAACACATAGGACATCTTAGCAGACTGTCTTAAAACCCGTTTTACGTATCTGTGATGAGTAATAACTTTTGCCACAACAGTGTATTGCTGATCTCTCAAATCAATGCTTCCTCTGTAGTAAAGCTTCCATCAGAGATCTAATCCTGCTATTAAAGTCAGTGAGAAAAAGAGAACAGATTTGATGCCAATATATTCAGAGAACTATGTAATTCCTGTAAATAAACAGACATTCTACTTGTAATCAACCACAGGGCAAGGACCACGCATATACTAGGGAAAGACATACAGATAATTTGCTTCTGTTACTGTACATTAAGCCTGTGGTTTTACTGGCTTAAGACTTGTGCATAATAGTAGATAACACTGAAGTAAATATTGCAAGGACAGAAAAGTGATTTTTGTATATTGCAATGCAGTGTGTCTCAAAAGAATAGAGTGTGGTAGGGAAACCCCTTGGGTTTGTGTTAAATCTAATAGCCAGACAGTAGTGATTGGCACTACTTATTTATTTTTCTGATAAATTTGGAACCTCTGTTCTGCTTTGACTTCTAAAAGGTCTAACAGATTTTAAATAATTTTCTTGCTAGTCACTGGCACAGCAAATAAGAAGGGCAGGTAATAGTGAATTCATAGTGTTTTGGCTCAAATCATGTTTTTTCCATTTATGATCTTGTCCTGGTATTTAGAATAGCAAGCTTGGTTTTCAAAATAGTAATGCAATGAAATTGTTTAAGTATGTTGACAGTGTCAAAAGACTTACGATAAATAGTATCTTAACTGACACATGTTAGTGTTGCATGCCACAGAAACATACCATTTCCTGTAGAAGAGGGACGCTTTGTCACTACAGAGACATCAGGTTTTTAAGACAGGTGGCTTGTAACCAGTTGATACGGTGTTCAGATTGAGTAAATGTCACAAGAAATACAACATGGTGCTTTTTACCTTTTACATTAAACATGGCAAAAGTGTGGGGTTGTGTGTTGGTACTTGGTTCTTTGACAATAGTCTGTGCAGTTTCATTACTCACAAGCTCAAGAGACGCATTTATAAATCTGAACAAAATTATGTAATGTGGGTATTTTTTTTTTTCAGAACCATATTCTAGAGAAATCTTTAAGTGGGTGATGATAAACATGCATTTATTTCCTAAATGAGGATAAATGTGCTAATTCCATGTACAGCAATAAGCTCTGTTTTTTTTCTCTGAGATGCTAAGATTTTGGGTTAAATGTTTAGAGGACATAACATAAGCTTTCTATTGAAAGAATACACATTCTTTCAAATACAGAAATGCTTACAAGGGATATTTGCATCTTGCTTTGCATCAAAAAGGAAAAAAAAAATGTAAGAAGATTTAAAGTACAATTTACAGAATGAGTAATGAGCTTTGGGTGCTTCTCAGAATGTCTTCAGCTTCTTGAGATGCTCGGACACTTCAAGCATACATTTTAATCTAGTGCTTTCTATGTGGTGTAGTAACTGCAGTCACTTATGCCTATTAGTTTTTTTTAAGTATACTATAACATTTGTTATATACCAAAAGGAAGATGGGAACACTGTAATAGCAAAAGAATACCTTGTTTAATGTAAGTTGATCTATGAGGTGTATTAACAACAAGAACAAATACATCTGTAGATCTGTGCCCTACAACTTCATTTCAACCCACTGCTAGTGCTCTCTAGCACAAAACTCTCCATCATAAAACCCACCAAAAAACAGGCAAGAATTGAGATGTTCTGTAGCTGGTTCCAGTTAGACACACACGCTGTCTGTAAGCCAGCATGCAGAAGGCACCAAACAACAAAGGTAGATTCTGGGGCTTTCCTTCATTTTGGTCAGTATTTTCCTGCTCGGATTCTCATGAAATATTCAGAATTAGTGTACCATGGAGATCTTCTGTAAGCCAAGCTAAGAGGTTCAACAATTATTAATGGAAGGAATTACAACCAGACAGGCATCAGTCACAGAAAACAAATTTCTTTAGGACACCCCCTATCTCCTTTCATGGGTTAGTTGGCTGCAAATGTCCGTTTTGTTGTTGTTCTTTAAAGTCTCCTGTTCTTTTCAGTTAAAGGGTGATGAGACACTACAGTTAAAATACTATTGCAGAAGTTGAATCAAAGTAATTTCAGTGCCTCTGAAATGCTGATGTGAGGTGGCAGAGCTATCAATAAAGTCAGTTGCATGTAGTTTAGTGGAACAAAGGTACTGAGTCCTGAATGTGGCCTTGGAAAATAAGGAATAAAAAATTAATGAAAGTACTGGAAAAAAAGGGTGCAAGTGACAGTGCAGCAAACATGGCAGTGGGGGTAAATGTTGAACCCTCCCTTCAGATGTTCAGGTGAATTCATATGGAATTTATTTTCATATCTTTTCTGAGATTTGTAAGGAAGGCATGAAAGTAAATAAAGTAAAACTGTGAGTGCATATTTCAACCATCTAATAGATAATAGGCCTGCATCTCTCTTTTCCTAGCCAGATGAATTTTTTGCTTAATCTGTGGTAAATAACATCCAATCCAGAAAGTCTGTTGACCTCTCTCAGAGAATGATCACTTCATCTTTTCTTTGGTACACCTCTGTATTGATTGTGCTGTGTACACCAAGCAAATTGTTTTATCCTGTTTAGCATCTTGAAACAATTTCTCCTCGGACTGTTGAATTTCCCCTGCCAAGAATTTCACAGAATTTACCTGGTCAGAGGAGCCAGTATTAGTTTCTTTTATTGTAGCGTTTCCAATAGCTAGCATTTCCAGTGCATTTAAATTGCTCCATCTTGTTTCACATGTCAAATATATGTGTGTATTGGCAATTTATCTTCAAATATGTACTTTTAAGAAGTTAGATAATGATAATGTGCTTGCAAATGCTTTAATTAGAAATAGCAATCTCAACATCTTTTTGAAACAGCAGTTGCTTCGGCAGTTTGCAATATGTAAATTGCTGTGAATTACTCCTTTGATATCTTGGAGTTTCCTGTTTTTTGCAACCTTAACATCTGTGACAAGTCCAGTTTTACTCTGTGATGCCTCAGAGAGGATCATGGATTCTTTCATAAACTACTTGTTGATAAATAATTACCCGAAAAAATAAATCAGATTGATTTGATTAGTTGAATTAATTAGATCCAGAGAATAGATAATTAGAATTATCTAAAAGATAATTGATGTAAATGATGCACTGTACAGCATTCTAAATGAAACACTGGGCTTCCAGCAAGCATTCCAGATGGAGGTCTGCACTAGCAAAAGTAGATTACAAAGTAATGTACTGGAAGGTAATCTGATAAATCCTGTAGGAAATTTTGAGTGGGGAAGACTTTTTCCAGTCATTTTCTTCTCATAGTAAATAAATACTGATCTGATAATGTATGTGATGATAGGAAGTTACATTGTGCACTGTATTAAGCCGTTAATAATAGAGATGAAGTTGTATGTACCATATTTAAATAGGTAATCCCAAAATAGCCATTCCTTCTATTTTAAAATTACACCGCTATATATGCTCTTATTGTTTTGTTTTGAAATGTCTTTATTTATTTATTTATTTTTCTTCTCTTGGCCACATACTATTACCTAAGAGAAAGATACGAGAAATAATCTAAATACAGTAAGCAACATATATTTGGAACTGATATATCATTTTGTGGTAATTCTGTTATTGATGTCTGGGTGGGAGCATCAGGGGATGATAGTGCTCCCTCTTCTGCTTCAGCAGCCCCAAAGCAATGGGCAAATAGTGGCATTCATTGTGGCAAAAGGTTGTGTTTCATTTGAATGCCAAGAAAACCTTGAGGGTTTCAAGTAGCTTAATTTGAAATGCCTTGCATAAAAAAAGTGAGAAGAAATGAAAACTCAGACTTTGAAACAGAGGTTTAGTCTTAATCACAGTTTTTAATTTTAGGGACAAAAGATGTAGAATTAAATAAAACTTTCAAAATCATGTAGAGAGAACTATTTCATTTAACAAGCTGTCTGACACCAGACCTTCTTGTAGTTGGTTTTATATTCTTTAATATCTCTAGATAGATCTGTGAAAATTGTAAAGGAAAATTGCCAAACCTTTAGTTTAAGTGAATGATGTGAACACAGAACCCCGCAGAAATATGGAATATTTTAGAAACATGCTTGCAAAGACAGCACGAAGTTACATATAGTTTACTGGAAAACTGCAGATTCATACTTCACAGTTCTTAAGTTGCCTTTAAGTTTTGTAATGTTTTGCCCTTTGCCCTAATTATATCTACTGATAGTGCATACTTTTCTAATCTAATGTAAAAAGACAAAACGTTACAGATGTCCAGTGTAAGTGGAAGTCTGGAGTCCTTTGGTCCCCAGTAACAACAAAAAAGACGTAGAACATAATAATCGTCCAAATGTTATTAATCCTACCCATAAAGTATGCCTATTTGGTTGTGAAAATAATACCATGGGGTACATTTTCATTTCGCAGTCTGGTCATGCTCTTGGCAGTTTTTTCAACCTTTGCAGTTTAGTGACAAGAACTGTAGCGTATTATCAGTGGTAACAATGAACACAACAAAACAGCTACAGTTCTTTCCATGCACTTTTTAAAATGTGTTCTTTGAGGGAACAGTATTGAGGGAAAGGTATTTTCATTATGATTTGCTGAAGTCTCAATTTTTCTTGTTCCCTCTTTTTTGCAAGAAATTCCTGGGAATAAATATGTAAGAATGATTTTAAAATGTGAAAGGAACTCTGATGTTAGAGAAACTGTTAAATTATCTCAAATCACAAAATTTAAATGTAGAATTAAGCCACAAAATTCACAACTCAGTGGATGGGGGCCTAGGAATTTTTTACTGCCATATTCTTTGTAAAGCGCTTACATGAATGCCAGTTTTAAAACAAATGAGTTTGTAGCAGTATCCTTAAACTCCTGGAAAGTCAGACAGGCTCCTGCTAAATTTCTGCTTTGCAGATGCATATTTTTATCATTGCACAAGGGCACCCATCCTCGTCCTTGACACTGCTAGTGTACTAGTTCTCAGTTCAGCATCTGAGACGTGTTCCTTCCCAGTTAACCACTTTATCACCATGAATTCAAGTTCAGATTTAGATAAAATACCTTGAAAAGTATTTATCACCAATATCCAAGTTGCAATCACCAATATTCAAGTTGAACAGCACAGCTACAGCCTTTTGATAATAATGGACATAAACAAAAAGCTCAAATAATGCTTTCTGTATTTGTGAATACCTGGTGTATTTACACTGGATTAAGCTTGAATAGTCTCCAAGATAAAGACCCTCCTAACTTGCTGTCAATCCTCTCCTGAAACACATCTTTATAGGGATTTTATCTTTCTACATCTATCAACTATTTTCTAGTAAATGCAGTATCTCAGTGTAATATGCAAGCCTTTATAGCTTACTTCCTTTCCAGTATCCTTTGGGAGATGTAGTGAGAAGCAGTCTTTCCTCTTGCAACATATTGCATTTGAATTTATTCAGGAGATACTGCTTCTCAGTCTTAGCACTCCTCTACATTAAACAGCATTTAATTCCTTTGAAGCTGCATTTGTCTCTCTGGATAAGACATCACTGGTACTTGATGCTTTATCAAGGAATTCTTCTCACAGAGATGGCTGATCTCTTCCCACCTCCTTCCCCACTCTGTACTTTTCCATCTTTTAGGATGAAGTGCCTTCATGTCTCACCTTTCTATTTTGTATCAATATGTACTATCAAATACACTTGATGGAAATACCTAATTGGGATTTGAATAGATCTTTTCACTGAGATCAGATATAGTGACAATGAACTACTTAAAGAAGCAATGTAGCTGGAGTTAGAAGTCCCAGAAACCTATCTTTTCCAAGACAGTTTACATTAAAGAAGTTTCAAAAGACTGCTGTTTGAGGTAATCTTTTGCTTTGGGAAAACATGCTGTTTCAGGTAACGAAGCAAAGCCTTTCTTCATATGCTTTCATGGGGAATATGGGCAGAGTTTTGTTTACAGAAATTCCAGTGTTCTCTTAGACAAGTAAACATGGTGATACACATTTTCTGCTCCATAATCTTTTGTATTCTGCCAACATTCCCACGAAGTACAAGTAAACAGCATATGTACATTAAAGTGCATTAAAATGTTGATTTGTAGTAGATAGTTGTTCTGTACACCATCATACTGCTTGTTGCAAAATACATACAGGTTTTTTTTTACTCTTTTTCAAATACTATATTGTACATGGAACCTACTGTATGTACTCTCAATTCAGAAAGTGTCTTATCTGTACAGAATACTTGTCTGTATTTGTCTTTAATCTCTTTTTATATAATTTTGTCCATAATTTTTAAAAATGTAAATCAAGTGATGCTGTCTACATATTCTGTACTTCTACATTCTTCCAGCCCATTCCCTTACAGCTGTCCTTTCTGATACAATGATGGATTTTTTTTTTTGCTTTACCTGTGCACATTTCTGCTCTTTTTAATCTTTGAATGTGTCTGGTTCACTCTTTTTTATCTTCACAAATGCAGTTCTTGCCCTAATGCTAGCATGTACAGTAGATATAGATCTTCTCTTGCTTATACTCTGTTTTCTGTTCTTCAGCTTGTTCTGTTCAATATTTCTGTTCCAACTTGGTTTTAGCCAAAGTAATCCATCACACAAGACTTTTAATAGAACTTTCCTACAAACGATGTCAACTGCATTCTGTATACAACCATTACTTATTTTGATGATGACCCCCTCAGTAGTAGAGGAAAAAAACTTTTTTATGATTTCATCTGTCTGCATGATCTAGATTTCAAAGTGGGGGTGTAGTGTTTTCCATGATATTATTCCTTTTTCCACAGAGAATTTAGCTTTTATAATTTTTTTCATAGCATCTGTACAAAACTTTGCTTTTAGTTTAATAGTCAGGCTAAAATGAGCAGTGTGGCTTAATTTCTTTATGCTTATTAAATACTGTTGAGGATCGGGCTTGGAGATTACCATAAACAGCCAATGTGGTTGAAGGAAAAATCTCGTTTATTAGCCGGATAGCGCAGAATATATACTTTTCTCTTATCAGTGTTACAAACATGGCATTACATTATTGGTTAACACGGTTCGAACCTGATATTAACTTATAAACTAATTGACTAAAGGCTACTGTCCGTGCCTACAAAGGGCTGTCCTGATTTTAAAATAGTTGTTATAGCCAGTACCGGTGTTATTCTTTCCTGCAAGGTCAGTTCTTCAAAACATTCCTGAATGCAGCTTGTTCAGTACATGTCTGCCTGAATGGAAAAGCCCCACAAAATACCTGAAGTGTAGCTGCCTTAAATAGAAATAATTTTCATTTTACAAATTTTCTACTCAAACCAGTAGCTTTGCTTCAGTAACCTTGAACTTAGCTTGAGTACTTATCACTTCCAGTGAGCAATATTGTACTGCTATTATTAAATGAAAAAGTCATTTATTTGGTAGGAAATTGTTCATCAAGAGTACCCAATGGGCTGAGCTCTATAACTCTGCAGTTAGAAGTTATTAGAAGTGCTGGGCTTCTGAGCATGGAAGGTTTGGTAAGATTTTTCTGCTTCCTGCAATAAGGAGTTTTGCCACTGGAGTTCATGCAGCCCTTCCACTGAAACTAAACACTAAAGGTAAATGTTGGTGGATTTGTTTGGTTTTGTTTGTTTGTTGTTGTTGTTGTTGTTTTTAACAGGCAGTTATAGGTAACATTTAAATTCTACATAACCTGTATATAAGAACCTGCACTAATTTAATTCACTAAAACCTTGAGTCACCACAGTTATTAACACCTCTGTTAATGTTCAATTTGTTTAATGTAGAGCTGTGAAATACAGACTGAGGATGCAAAGTTGTTACAGAGAAAAAATGGGATAGTTTATTAGTCAGAGCAGATTAGCTATCAATAGATGCTTATATCAAAAGTGGACGTTGTCTTAAAGCTGTTTCTCAGCAGGAGGTTCTGTTCCACTAGCTTATATAAGATCTAGACTTACATGAACACAAAGTTAGAGGGAAATTAATGGAATAACAACCCTGTCAATAGACTGTATTTCAGCAAACTGACACGGTCACAGCTTTGTTCGTGTTAAAGGAACTATCAGGAATGAGTATATAGTTAAAAGAGCAGCTGTCCAAGCAGAAACTACTAATTTAGAATCTGCTTGTGGGAGTCCTCATCGGGAAAATCTGAGAGCCAAAGCAATTTAATAACTATGAAAAACCCACTATGCTTGAGTTACTCTGTGTACCTATTATGTACCCTACCTTTTAGGACATTTTCATCAGATGAGCTATCTCAGGATATGTGTAGTGGGAGGATTTAAAGGCTAGATGTAAGGCCTAATTGTTTCTCTGCTGGAAAAAGTTTGATTTCTGGGGGAAAATAAATAAATATATAATTGGTCTGCATTTGACATTAAGAAGCTATAGTTGCTTTTTTCTCTGATTGTGTTTCTGACTGACAGAAAATGAGGAGTTTCTCTATTGAAAGGAAAAGTCATGACATAAAATGGCCTAACAAAAATGATAACAGCAGTTGTAAACAAGATAAGACAACACAGTCTGGCCAGTGTCTTTTCCCAAAGTAAACCAGATACTTATTTAAATCCAGGTAACGGTCTAAATGAACAAATGAATTAATGAAATGGTATTTAAGTAAATAAAAAAATGCAGTAGTGATGCAGACATCACAGAATCAGAGTTGGAAGGGATCTCTAGAGATCACACAGTCCAACTCTCCCATTAAAGCAGGATTCCCTAGAGCACATTACACAGGATATCCAGGTGAGTTTTGAATATCTCCAGTGAAGGGGACTCCACAACTTCCCTGGGCAGCCTGTTCCAGTGCTTTGTCACCCTTATAGTAAAGCAGCTTTTTCTTATGTTTGGATGGAATTTCGTATATTCCAGCTTGTGCCTATTTCCTCTCATCCTGTCACTGGGAACTACTGTGAAGAGTCTGTCTCCATCCACCTTCCATCCATGCTTAGCAAGTTCTTTTCTCCAGCCTAAAGAGTACTAGCTCTCTCAGCCTTTCCTCGTAAGAGAGATGCCCCAATCCTCAGTCATCTTTGTTGCCTTCTGCTCTCTCCAGTAGTTTCCTGTCTCTCCTGAACAGGGGAGCCCAGAACTGAATGCAGGATTCCAGCTGTGGCCTCACCAGGGCAGACTAGAGGGGAAGAATGACCTACTGGCCACACTCTTCTTTATCCCACCTAGGGCTATATTGGCCTTTCTGTCAACAAGGGCACACTGCTGGCTCACAGATAATTTACAGTATCTGTGAGTAGGCTTGTTTTCAGTACCTTGTGTTGGAATTTTTTTCTTGGTACCTTGGAGAGGAGAGCTCTGTCAGTATGATTGATTTTTTAAAGCTCTGTGAAGTAGTTTGTTCTTCTGCTCATTTCTCTCTGGATTGCCCTTGAATTTAAAGTTGTTAAAATAAATGTCTGTGTTTTGCCAGTGTCTTTAGATAAACAAGTAGAGAGTGTTTTGTCCATCTTAATAAACAAAGGACACAACGAGTTTGTAAAGAACAGGAAAACTGCCAGTGTCTGGAAGTTACTGGTGTTAGTTTGTGTGTTCCCCCTCAGTTGTTCCACTTTATTTAGTTAGCCTTTTAGGCTCTGTGAAAAATGTCTGTAGGTCAAATTAGTTGTTTGTGAATACAATGTCAAATGGTTCTTTTGGTCAGATACATTAGGGATTTGAAAACAAAATGGGGCCATCAGCATATCAGTTTGGAATAGAAGGTGCAGCCAAGATACCTCTGGTTCCTCCTCCCACATTTACCTTGTCTGACTTGCTGATTTAATCACTGGTGCTGATGCTAAGGCTCAAACTGGCAGTGGAAAAGGTGAGGATCTCCCACTGATGGTAGTAAAAATTTCTGTCTGATTTGAAAGTAAATTATGGAGGAATAAAAATATAACAGAAATTGTAGGGCACACTTGGTAAAGCCATTTTCCAGTGAGAAGCGTACCTCAGTTATACGAAGATAACAAAGAGCTACTGCAGTAAGAGGCCCTTCTTGTTTTCACTGACTAAAGAGGGTATTTACTACCAGTTCATTCATGGCTTTATAACATGTGCATTTACCTCATGCATTTACCTCAAGATAAAGCCACATGCCAGTTTTATTACTCTGGCATCCTTCACACTTGGCTTATGGTTGGCCGTCTTTGATTTGAGTTGCAGTAAAATTGATTTGTCTTGCATGCTCTCCATGTTTACTCTGGGAAAAAAAGATTTGGAAGTGTGTAAACAAGGCTTTTCATGACTGTAGGCAACAGATGCCGTTCAGCAGCACTGCCTGGACTGAGATATCCACATTAAATATTTTCATACTTATTCTGCTGCCAATTCAGAGATGAAAAACATACATAACTTAGCTGGAGTTCTTTGGTAATAGGTGTAATATAACCATGGAGTAGTTCCGAATTCATAACATAGACCTGCATTGATTTGTTATTCATCAGTGTAGGAAGGAGTATTGGAATCATTGGCGATGATTGTACGTATAAATATGATTTTTATTACTAAAGAGTGGTACATGTGTGCTGTGAAGTGAATTACTTCCAAGCAGAGAAATAATATTTCACCTTAAAATAAGAGAATTGACAACCCACAATCCTTCTTTACTGTTCATATGTGCAAAGCTCATTGCTAGTTATTGAATTATTACATGTTTAGAACTTACATTTGATTCTATTATTTTCTGAGGACTCAAAAAGATGTTTGCTAAATCTATTGGTCATCATTGCTGATAAAAGCAGATATGAAAAATATGTTAAAGTATTAAGAATGTGTAGGAAAAAAAGCCCATGAATTTTCACCATGTTCATCCCCAAACTTCTCAAAATGCTCTCTTTTGGGAATCTCTTCTGAGTTTTCTTTTCCAAAAGTGAAATAGGGAAACATTTGAAAGCCTATGCTGACTCTGTGGCTAAAGCCTATATACTATACAAGCTCAGGCAACCTCCATGTACTTGATAAAAACCTAAATTCTTAGTAGTTTTTTTCAAGGATTAGCAAATATGCAATCAAACTTAGGAATGTATAATTTAGACCAATGCATGAAACAATGAACAGACTTTTCTTATTCATACTGTAAAGGGTACACATTTTCCTGATTCTCATCCTGTCAGTAATTCCAAAATGTCATGCCAGGAAATAAATTTTAATTACACACGCACACACACACACACAAAAAACCCCCCAAAACACACACACAAACCCAGGACCCCCCCCAAAACTGAAAAATTATGTCAGACTATATAGTTTTTGTGAAAATTTCTGAAGAGTTTTTTTGTTTCCCATCCCTTTCTGATTCTTCGTGCTTTCTCCATAAGGGAGTGGGACATACTTCAAGGACATACTTCACATGAAGCTTCCATGTGATTGCTTTTACCTGTGCCATGGATTCTTCATGTCTTACGAAACACTTTTCATTCCTGCCTTTTCTGAAAAGCTAAAAAGACTGACCAAAAGGTCCCCAAAAATGTAATAACCAAACAAACCAGAATGGAGTTCTGTTTTTCTGTAATCCAGAACCTACAATTTATTCATGTTACTGTGTCCTGATGGAATAATAACATCCTTTAAGATTCCCCAGAGCGGGGAGAAAGAAGGTGTGTGCGCCTCTTGCAGCAAAACACTGGGATAAGCTGATGAGAGATTTATTGCAAAATTTCTTGATTCTGGGTTGGTTTTTTTTTTCAAATTTACTAGCTCTCTTAATTTTGCTTTTAGCTTTCCTCACTTTGCTGGTTCATGCAGCAGTATTAGTTTGACTACTGCCAGAGAACCCTGAAGATTCCCTATTTTCTAATACAGTGCTGTAAGGCAGTTCTGACTACCTTACTTTCTAAGCACTGAGATGAGCTTTGCTTTCTGTCAGGAGTCAAATGTACGTTTTTCCTGTCTGACCAGTGTGGTGTTCTTACGTTGTTCACATTTTTTCCAAACCTCATTTCTCTCTTTGTCTTGTGTTTGAATCTCACTGTTTGGAGAGTGATTTCTTACCATGAAACATTATTTTGTATTTTCTGATTGCATTTGTTGTCATGATATGTAAATGTTGATCACACTTCATACTTCTATCTGCCCACTCTTTAAATGCATTAGAAGTTTACTACTTGAGACAGGCTTTCCCAGAGCCAGGGTCTTATGAACTTGTAGAATAAGAGGAGTTTTTCTGTTTTGAGATTGCATTTTTTGGCTAATCCTGTAAGCTCATGAGAAACCTATTATCCATCATGGTCTTGCTACAAATTAGTCTTCAAAGCTGGGTCGATGACAAAAATGTACTGATTTTGTTAGGATTTCAACAAAAACTTGTATGTGTCCTAATCTGTCATAAATATTTGTGGGTGCCCAATCAAATTCTTGTATTTCTCTGAGGAAAAACATTTTACATACAGCTTTCTTTTTGAAGCAATTTGTTCAGTCTTATAACTCAAGTCTCTTTCAATGAGAACTTTGTCACCAATTCTGTTGGAAAATAAATCAGAAAGGTCATTTACTCCCTCAAGCTCATGGGATTGTAAGAATGCAACTTTTCATTTTTGACTTTCGATATTCATTGCACACAACAGATTTCTAAAAGTAATTATTCGTTTCTGCTTTTGTAGAGTGAATCAGAGAAGTAGCACAAATTCTGTTTACTCTTTTCCTTTCAAAAATTTTAGTTCTAATCTTCCATATTATCAGACATTGATGCTTCATGTTCTCTTAGTATTTTGATAATTTGTAATTCCTTTCCTTGTGTAATTCCTTTCCCTTCCTCCTGACCCCTGTTCTGCCTGAGTGGACTAATCAGAGATGGCTGCCTTTTATTTCTTGACCCTTTGTCTTTCAGACAGCAAAGGCAGTGCCAGCTCTGTTGTTACAGAAAACTAGAAAATAGTTTTACTACAAGAAGTGCAAGAATTTGGCCAATATTTTCACCTTAGGAGGCTGTAAGCATATATTTCCTTCAGAACAGCATTATTCAGCTGGTAATTATAGAATCACAGAATCATAGAAAGTTAGGGGTTGGAAGGGACCTCAAAAGCTCATCCAGTCCAACCCCCCTGCCAGAGCAGGGTCACCTACAGAAGTTCACACAGGACACATCCAGGTGGGCTTTGAATGTCTGCAGGGAAGGAGACTCCACAGCCTCCCTGGGCAGCCTGTGACAGTGTCCTGTCACCCTCACAGGGAAAAAAATCTTCCTAATATTTATACAGAACACCTATGCTCCAGTTTATAACCATTGCCCCTTGTCCTATTGTTAGTCACCCCTGAGAAAAGCTTGACTCCATCCTCCTAGTGCTCACCCCTTACATATTTATAAACATTGATGAGGTCACCCCTCATTCTCCTCTTCTCCAAGCTGAAGAGACCCAGATCCCTCAGCCTTTCCTCATAAGGGAGATGTTCCACTCCCTTAATCATCTTGGTTGCTCTGTGCTGGACTCTTTCGAGCAGTTCCCTGTCCTTCTGGAACTGAGGGGCCCAGGACTAGACACAATATTCCAGATGCAGCTTCCCCAGTGCAGAATAGAGGGGGAGGAGAACCTCTCTCGACCTACTAACCACCCCCCTTCTAATGCAGGAGACAGCACCAAGAATTAGTTGTTCCATCACGTTTCCAGGGATGGAGGTGAGGCTGACTGGTCTGTATTACCCGGCTGCCCTGTCTTGCCTTTCATGAAGACTGGAGTGACATTTGCTTTCCTCCAGTCGTCAGGCACCTCTTCTATTCCCAATGACTTACCAAAGATGATGGAGAGGGGCCTAACAATGATTTCCACCCATTCCCCCATCACCCATGGATGTATCCCATCAGGACCCATGGGTTTATGGATGTCCAGCCTTATTAACTGATCCTTAACCCGGTCCTCCAACCAAGGCAAACTCATCCTTTAACCTGACTTCTTCAGCAGACTCAGGGGTCTGGAGCTCCTGAGGGCATCCTCCAGCAGTATACAGAGAGGCAATTCCGCCTTCTTTGTATCCTCTGTCACCAGGGGACCCACCTCATCCAGCAGTGGGCCTTGTTGGTTTTACCCACTGTGCATTTGAAGAAACCCTTCCTGTTGTCCTTAATCCATGGCTTCTTAATACTAAATGAAAGGGGAAGAGGTTTCTCTTTTCATTACTTTCTGCTTGTTTTAGCTTTAGCACCATAGCAACTGTACTACTGTGAGGGGAGAAACAAAAGTACATAGAAAGGTATTTCTCACATCAAAAGGATAAAAATCTCAAGGATATGCAATTCCTACATGTCTCTTGAACCCTAAAGGTTACAGAGGAGTAAGAAAGGCAAGTGATTAGAGGCAGGGATACAGCTGCAGTGTAATTACCCAATTTGCAGGGTGGATTTACTGCCCCAGCTACACCTGGGGGATGTCTAAGGAGGAGGATTGCTGGCAGCTGGCCATGTTGGACAGACAGAAATGGAGGAACAAGGGCGACTGGAGATCTATGGTGAATTGAGGCAGGTGTTTTTTTATGTAGTGAGGGGTGGATTTTGAACAGAATTTTAGAAGAAACAAGGCTGAACTTCTCAGAGAAGAATTTCTTCAGTCTAGGTAAGTAAGTACAATGATACTGTAGAGAGAGTGCTGTTTGTAGGTATTTTTTTTTACAGGTATAGAGTTCTGTGCTTTGACTTCTCTAAGTAACTGTTTGATGTTTTTTTGTTTGGTTTTTTTCCCTCTCTTTTTTTGTGATGCTTATATGAATTTTAATTTTGGTTTAGCTGCCCAAGTTACCTGACCTATTTGTGAGTCACTTGGATGCTTTGCTGTTAAAAGCATCTTGTGCTGTCTTGCTTAAGGTCAACTTCCCGCAGAATTTATGTGCTAGTGTTTTTATGTCCTGTGAAGATATGTTAGCACTGACTGCAAATCCTTCCTGTCCTACTGTTGTTTTTTTTATTATTATTAAGATCATAGTAGTGCCTATACACTGCAGTTCATTACATAAGATGTAATAGTAAGTAGTCTGGATCTCTCCTGAATAAATTACTAGTAAAGTTCAGGCCGCCTTGCTTCAAAGACTTAATTATATTTTCTGAACGTAAGAATTTTGAAGTTAAGAGTTTTTGTTGTCCTGTTTCTATCCTTATTTTAACATTATTTAACGTAATTTTTTTCTGGTAACATACTAAGCATCGTATGATATGTTCTGTAAAATTTCAAGATGTTAAAACAAACCTCTCACAAAATTGCAGGGGAGTATGGTGACATCAGTTATCTCTGCCTGTATTTGTACTTTTCTTACAGTTCAAGTATTGCATTTGTTGAAGTCTTGTTTCTTTTGTCCCCATAGATGGCTTGAAAGATGGGTATTGCTTCAGTTTATAATTTAGTAGATAGAGCTATATATAAGATGTATGGGATTGTCTGGTTTTTTTCCTTGGCCTTGCTTTATCAAGTGCTGGGGCTATATCCTTTAAGACTGTGACCATGAAAATAATCCAAAATACTTATTGTGCTCATGCTCATATAGGTAAAAAGGTGCTAGTTACAGAGCAAGTCTGAATGGTTTGTGTGGTATAAATACAATAACGGTTATGATTGCTATCCTAGCATTTAAAAACTGAGGAGAAAAAAAGATGGTGAAAAGAACATGCAAAAACAAATAAATAAATAAGCGCAAGGTTAGAGATCAGTCAGCAAGATGAGATGTGCTTTTAACCAGACACATGAGGTGGTGCATCTGGATGTTGGGCTTTAGCAGGTAAAGCTAAAACAATATTCCTGGGGGGGAAAAAAAAAAAAAAAAAAAGAGAGAAGACTTGGAGTTACTTAAAAATCATTAGGAGTCAATGCATAGAGGATAGAAAGGTATCTGATCTCCAGTATATTTACTCATATGGGTGCTCCTAAGCAATAAGGTTATGTTTAAATCACAGAACAGAGAGTCTCTCTTGAATGTAATTTTGATTAGTTATGTTCTTAATTGAATCATAAAATATAAGTATTCCCACTGCATCAAACATTTCTTTCACATTCAGGGAGCTTAAAGTGGAATAGACTAGCATATGTTTTAACAATATTAAATTATATACAGTATTAGCAGCATATCCTATGCCACTATTTCTAGGTTTACTGTTGTTAATCTCTTGTGCATTTTTTAGGTTAGCAGTTCCTCTGATAATTTACAGGAGAAGGCTATATTTTGAGAAAGGGCCATTCCCTTTCTAGTCATGCTGAAATACATTGAAGCTTGTCCATCTCTCCTTTCTTTCCTAAGAAAGAATAAGGTTTAAAAATAAAGTACACAGAAACTGGGAAGCATATTGTTCACCCAAAATATAATTCTGTATCTTCTGTACATAGCACATTATTTATCTCAAAGGGTATTTTTTGCTGCTGTTTGTAGTTTTAAATATATGCAACAAATCTCTGAAGTTCTCTCACTATATGTTACAGTGACATTTTGAATTTCGGTGAATTATGAAGTATGTTTTTTCAGGATGAACATTTATTTCAAATGTGAGTAACCATTTATTCTTGGGCATGAAGTGTAAATAGGAATTGGAGAGAACTTCCTTAAGGTTAATGGGAAAGCATAAAGAAGCGCGGGAAAAAACCTTTAGGAATTTTTAAGTTTTGAAGACTTGAAATACTCAAGGGGACTCTATATTGAACATTGTGAAGCATTTCCTTTTTAAGACACTTGGATTTTCAATAGTACTGTTAGTAAATATACCTTCCACAAAACTGTTTTTCCTTTCTTTTGATCAAATGTCAAATGAGACCTCTGGAACAATCCGTGTGTGAGCATTTTAGTTTCCAGTTCCTTCAAACCAAGAAGAAGACGGGATTAAAAACACAGATCAAGCCAAATCTTGGTGTACAAAGCATAAGTCAAAACATTTCATTTGTTTTTGCTGTAAAACTAACAGAATATAGCTTCCTGATTGAAAATAAATGCTTTTAATAAATAAGTGGGATCTGGCTTTAAAAAGAAGAAACCTTAAATAGTTTTCTAGTACAAAAAATGAAGGCTAATTATGTAGATTAATTTCTTTTTTCAAAAAGCATAAAACTTTTAATCATAGAGTTTTAAAGGGAATTACTTCAAATTATTTGGCTTTGGAGCTCGTTGCCATAATAATCAGAGAAGACTGTTTTGTTTTCGTTTGGTTTGGGTTTTTTTGTAAAATAGGCAATATCTTATGTACCCCCTGAAGGAATTCTTTAAAAATGACCTACAAGCTGCACTTGTAGGTAATTTGTGGTCTGGAATTTCACATTAGGTTCATTTTAAGCACATTACAATGCACAGAGACTTAATTCCAATCTGACTAGCACATTTTTGGCAATTTTCTATGCTATTGAAGTTATGACAACATTTGCATTTACTTTGCTGGGATGAGAATGCATTATTTAATCTAAAGTTTTTGAGAACTGAATCCTATTGCATTGTCATGGTAACTTGTATTCCAAATAAACATCAACAGGTGGATTTAATATCGAACTAATAACAAAATCAATTGGCTCCTAGATGTTTCTGACTGAAAATTGCCTTAGCACTCAGTTGAAAACTGAACCTTTCCAGTCAGTGGGGGTTTTTGCTGACAAATATACACTCGGTTTTGGTGCTGTGAATATATTCCCATGCAGTAGGAAGTGTTCAGTAATTTACTTGGCATTTAACACATACCAGGAGTTAAACTTCTGTACTGAATTACCTCATGTACTGAATTACATGAATTACCTCATGTAAACTACTAAACTGTCCTGTACAATTACCTCCTCTTAATGTATCAGTCACTGCATAGTAAGTTGTTCAAGTAATGTGAAAAAGCAGATGACATGGCACAGAGGTAGTACCATGCAGCACACTTACTGCCCAGAGCAGAGTTGCTAAGACCACCGATGCTATAAACAATATTTGGAAATAGTTTTCCTATGGTTTCCCAGACCCTACTCTCAACATTGCTTGAGGGGAAGGGCAGTATGGGAGAGAAGATGCCCTTGAGTAGAATATCTGTGTCAAAGTCTATCAACTATGGATATTCATGCTGCTGCTCCAATGGAGTTAGCCCGGTTATGTTTTCAAGAAGTAGAGGATGTGGTGTTTGGTTTGGGTGGGTTTTTTGGGGGGATTTTTTTTTATTTTGTTTTTTATGTGTGTTTTTGTTTTTTGGTTGTTGCAGGTTGCTGTTGGTTGTGGTTGCTGTTTGTTTAACTCCTTTCCCTCCCCAATATGCTATATAGAATACTACTTCCTAAGACAGTTTTTACTGTTCTACTGCAGAATGATTGCAGCAGTGTTTCTAAATATTGTAACTTACACTGTACTGGACTTCATTATGTATTGGACATTATTAGGCATTTGGAATATGAGAACTAATTTAAAGCAGGATCCTGAAAGGCAATTAGTTTAAAAGTTGTAGAATTTCTGTGTTTGCGTTTGACTGAACTGCAAGAGCTAAATCTTCCCCATCCAAGAGCTAAATAAAAATGGCACTTGTTTGTCAGCTGCAGTGATTTGGTATGAGATGTAAATGTTCCTGATGTGTCTCTTACCATCTCTTGAAGAACTTCTCTATTCTTTGTTTCTCATAAAGAAATATATTTGCAAAACCTGATCAGCTACAGCTACTGTGTCTAATCATAAAGATTTCACCTATTCATTAGCTAATGGTTGTGATGAGGACTTCTGTAGCAGCTGGTAGTAAATAGGCATCAACCCTTGCTACATTTTAGGGAGGCTTATGTGCTCTGGTAGATGTGACCTCCTGAAAGTTCAGACTGTGTTGCTAAGAGAAAAAGAGGAGCAGACAAAACTGACAGCAGCACCATCTGTTCTTCATTAGGACTGTGCTACCTGAGAACAGATTTGGATGAAGGAAGGCATACTTATTGCATCTTGTAATTCTAAGATGTTACTGAAGTTAGACACCAGTTGTATAAGCTATTTGGAGGAGTAGGAGGTATGTTGAAGCACAGCTTATTCAGTGCTCTGGTTAGGTAACCTTCTAATGTTGAAATTTGTAGTCTGTCATTTGGGGCCATCTGGGTAACAAAGTGGTAATCGATGATCAGTTGTTCATCAACAGGAAATAATACATAATTTCATCTTCACCCCATATTTTAGAGAATTTAAATCTGCTGAGAGAACCTTGTTCTGCCTGTGTCTGGCAGATTCCTCTTAGGCTTCAAGAACTCAGTGATATCATTCAGTCTCTTGGATTGTGGCCATGCTCCCTGTGGCCTTACTGCTCTCCTTTGGGCTGCAGGCAATGATTTAAGCTTCAGTTTCAGTTCATGCAGGACATCACACTGCCTCAGGTCTGCCCTGACAGTTCTACTGAAGTTCTAGTGTATAAAAACATTTAAACATGGAGAACTTGAGCTGCCATTTATGGATGAGCCATTTAGAACTCATTGAATTTAAGTAATAAAGGATTCATAGCTTAATAAATTTCCATTTGCCTTAGACTTCATGATAGGAAATAAGACAAGCTTGGAAGATGTACTACTTGAATCAATTGGGATTAAATGTAACAGAGTGATTCATTGATTCAGCATGTCAGTTTCTCACCACCTGATGAACTTTAATTTGCTTTTCTGTTGTTTTCTGTGCAAATGATCAATATTTTGAATATCAGTGCAACTGTGGTGCTTATACATATTTTCTTTCTTAGGGGAATCAGATCTTCTTTTTGTGTAGTTTTTTTGTCATATTGGTCATTAACCATTTGATTTGGTAAATCATTTAATGCATAAAATGAGTAGTGGCTTCTAAAGAAGAACTGTAAGCTTCTTTGGGAGACTGCTGGGAAAAAAAAAAAAAAAGGTGTTAAGCTAGGCAAGAGCTTCAAGAACAATCCCTTGTTCAGAGGAAGTCAATATCAGAGCATCCTTCATTTTTTAGGGACATTTATGAAATACTGTGCTAGGGTTTGAGATATTTTTGCAAAAGGTTCCTTTAGAGTGGCTTATTTAGGACTTTCTATCTGTTAGTGCTTTCCACTAAAGCTAAAAGCACAAATGTTGGGTCAGATGTCACAACTGATAGCTGTGTATTTTGGCAGTGACTGAACATGAAGCACACTGCAGAGTGGCACTTTCATATGAATAAAGACAGCATTCTAATCTCGTTTCAAAGGTTAGCAATACTTCTATTTATAGAGATTAACAATTTCTTAAGAGGAATGTTAAAACAGAAAATGATTGACTATAAAAAAAGCAGTTGAAAGAATGGATTACCTTTTTGAGACCATTGAATTTTTACATTGATTCAAACCTCTCTAAACTGCATTATCTAGATTTTCCTGAGGCTGTAAGAAAACAGGCTAAATATTAGTGTTCTGATATTGCAAATGTTAATTTTTTTTTTGGTAGTAAATGGTTTCTATGCTACGGACAGGCATGTCTGTAGCTGTGACTACAGTGCTTTGTCTGCTGTTGTTTTCTTCTGCTATTGGTTACTGTTGTTTTAGCTGAAATAAAATAATTATGAAGGACTACTAATTACTGCTTTTTCTATTTCACTACACTTAAAGTGCATCTTTCAGCTCCTTTGTGTATCTTTTAAATGTATCTCTTTACTATGCCTTTTTGGATACTATGTGGATACTATGTGGATGTTGGGTAGCTTTCTGGTTGTCTTTAAATATGAAATTGGTTCCTGACTTGTCACATTCCATTAAAGTTTTGTTTCTTCCATGTGAGCTAACACACAATTCTGTATTTCTTGGCTTTCCAAAATTAAGGCAAAATATTGTAGTAATTTTGTCAATTAATGTTAAAAAGATATTTTTAAGAAATAGTTGTAGGAAAATAGTGGACTGTATCGTAAAAGGAGAATGTTAGTTTAGGAGATTTACTTTGAAAAACTGTCTTCATCAACTTTTTCATATCTTTCTTATTTTGATTTTAACCATTTTATGAAAGAAATGTAAATAAATAGCCTTAAAAGACAACACTTAGTGTAAATTATTTCTTAGATGTTTTGATTTTAAATGCACATGTAAAATGAACAATGCTGTAGAGACAGAATTGGAATTTATTATGAGGAAATGATGTATGATCTTGATGCTTCAGCCCTGATTACAAGTTACACTTTATACTTACATATGTTTGGGTGAAAAATAAAATTTTAAAATGAAAGTATAGCTTGATACTCAGCAATATAACTGTAAAGGAAGGAAAAATCCTATTTGAATATTTTACTTGTGATTATTTTCTTCTTCCTCTTAGGCGCTGTAAGGAGACTTTTTCAGTGTTATGTGCTTTAATGGGAGCATTTTAACTGCAGTTCTTTAGTAAAATATGATCCTAAGTTATTTTATATTATTTCCATGAAAAATTATAGTCCTGAATTAAGTCCCAGCAAGAGATTTTATTTTTCCCAAGACACTGGAAAATTGCTTTATTGCTAATAGAAGTCACAGTTAGGCAGTAAGGAGGAAAAAGTGCCAGCTAAAGGTCTCTTGGATATACTTTTAATTGAACTTCATTTGTTCCATGACATCTGCATTTTTAAGTATATCATCATGAATCTTCAGAAAGAGAGTAGTCTTCCAACACACATAATGGGAATATTGTCTTTAACCAGATTCTTCTGTTGTTCAACTCTATTTTCCTTGTGTGTTCACCGTATATGCTATATACTTCCCGCAGTTCTTAGTATAGTCTTATTTTATTTTACGCAAGCACAGCTTGCAAAACTGTGACAGAATGAGAGATTGCACTAAACTATTGGATTTTGTTATTAAAGCATGATGCATTGAGGATCGACAGTTGCCTGTGCAGTGGAAGTATGTTCTATATTGTGTATTCTAAAGGGCAAAAGTGACACTGAGTGACTTTTAGTATGATTGTCCACTCATCTTTGTAATTTACCTGCAAATAGCTATGCATTGATATAGATGTTACACAATTGACAGGAGTATTTTTATTCTTGGTTATCACAAAACATCAGCTGTGAATGTTTAATCAATCAGTCCTTGGTTAAGCCCTGAAGATAATGAAAGTACAGGAGACAGTATCAGTAAATTCAGCATGATTGGGTATGCTCACTGGAATAACTTGGAGCTACTTTGGAGTCTTTTAGCCTCTAGAAGAAGGTCACTATCTGCAAACTGCGTATTAAATATGGCCCATGAGATTTCTTTATACCTGAAAACTTTGCCTAGTAGTTGATAGTTTGGATTTGTGCAAAACATGCAAGGGATCATTCCAACAATTTGTTAATACTGTCTACTAGTGCAATTGTAATATTGTATAATAGGAATTATTGATAAAAAGTACTATCTCAATCAGTCCAGTGCCTGACTGTTTTCCTGGATGCTTTATTTACCAGTTCAGCAGCTTCTTTGGGTGCTGAAATGATGATCTGTCAAGCTTTTTTTTTTTTGAAGACAATGATTTTATTTATTGATTGATAAGGAAAGTGTTTGCTGTACTGGGGAGTCCATGAAACAACTGATAGGCAAACTGGAAAGCCAGCTGAAAGGCAGCAAGAGAAGAGGCTGAAGTACATGACATGCAAGGAAGAGCTGAGAAGAGGGGCTTGTTCTGCCCGGAGAGGAGAAGGCTCAGACGACCCAATTGCAGCCTTTTCCTAGGTAAGGGAAGGTTGTAGAGCAGGAAAGTGGCAATGATCACAGCCCTTGACAGTGAAATTTTGATTTGAAAATAGTTTTTTCACCATCAAGAGCAAGAGTCCAGGGAAGTGGTCATATTGGTCAGATACCCATCCCTGGGATAAGCTGAACAAAGGCCCCTGGCATCCTCATCTATATCCACTGCTGGCTTTTCTGGGTAGAAGAGGTTGAAGTAGATGACCTCCTGATGTTTTTATTTTTGCTGTCGTTTCCTGAGATCATTCTTATGTAACTGTTATATTAAAAAGCACCATTGGGTGCGATATACAACCTGCTTCAAACTACTGAACTCATGTTTAGTAAGACTTTTAACCAAAGTAGACAAATAGTTTGATTAATTTGTAAAACTGTGTATAGAGTTGTATACACTTCGTGGTGGACTGGAAACCCCCGTACATGTGCAGAGCTGGATCCTGCTTTAAACTGAAAATTAAAGTAAGAAGCAAGATATTGTGCAGATTTGTGGCTTTGGGGTACTAATTTGGGATTTTGAGCAACAAGATAATACTACTAGGGTCTTAAAATGTGGGACAGGTATGTCTGTTGCTGTGACTACAGTGCTTTGTCTGCTGTTGTTTCTTTCTGCTATTGATTACTGCTGTTTTAGCTGAAATAAAAAAATTATGACTGCTGTTTTTTTTTATTTCACTACACTTATAAAGTGTGTCTTGAAATACCTTCTGTAATAATACTGAAAATAAAATTATTAAATATATTAAAATTTATATAAAAATCCTCTCATATATAAAAACACCATGTTTCTTTAAGGGACTGTCTTCAGCAAAATATTTGTCTATTCAATTCTTAAGTTTCAAACAGATGGTAATTTTTTTTATTATTGTTTTGAGTAGGTATTCTTTTAAACAGTGAACTTCAGTGTCATGCTGTATCACCAATGTGTTTGGTTTTTAAGATGTTACCAGGATAAACCATTGTTTAATTCTAAGCAGTAACCATATTCCATACTGAGGGTTACACAAGACTCCTTTCCAAAGAACATACACCTCTAAAAAACCCTATTTTAAAATTATTTTTTAAAAAGTGTATTTTACATTCATTCCTATCCCATACTACTTCCAAAACTAGCTTCTATTCTGTTTTTTTAAGGTGTTCTTAACACTTGGAGTATTTTTGTTCACTGTTATTCTTTCTCCACAGATAAATAACTATTGACATGAAATGATAACGAATATCCCAGAAGTAGAATTTAAGAAACTACAAGGAAATTAGTCTCTATTTATTTCCTAAGGGCCTCCTTTGTACTGTGGCTTTGTCTAGACTGGGAAATAAGTGCAATTGATAGATTTCTTTTACCATTTTACAACTGGACTGTCACTGCTAAAGATGTATTTTGGTTTTTATTATTCATACAACTTCCATAATAATGGGAAATCATTCCAGAGTCAATCCTACTCTGTCAGCAGCAGCATCTGAAGATGTTTATGTGGAAGTACAGACATGTGCAGTGCAGGGAAATTCAAACAGCTATAGAGTAATCTTGATTACAGGTCATGTTGTGTTTTACGTTCCATTCAGGAACATTTATTTTAAAAAAGATGTGTTGCATTTTGTCACAGGGCTGTGCTTTATGCCTTGCATTTTAATGTAAAACTTACATGAAAAGTACATTGGAAGTGCTATTTGTGTTTTGCCACTGGAAAAGTACTGTTTGAATGAACAAGGAATAAATGTCACTGTTAAAAATGAACCATTTGAACTTTTACTGGGACAAATATACTTCCAGTATCGGAGGCTGGTTTACTTGCAGCAGTTCTAGGGGAGTCAAGAGACAGCTTCTGATCAGCAAGTAAAATGTTGATTTTTTTAAATAAACACACTTTTAAAAGTGTAAGGCATTGTTGTGATATGTGTCTGTAGAAAAGACAAAGTAAACAAGTTTTAAAATCAGATTTCTCTAAAGGCTGTAAACTTAATGATGACTCTGAGTATTGAATGTGGAAACTGGAAATAAGTTGAGTAGGTTTTTTTTGTTAAGACAATAACAATGAAATTAAAAACATTTTTTTGTCAAAGGCAGTTATACTTCTGCTGTATGTGACTGAAGACAGAATTGTGGGACGTGTCACTTGATGAACAGTAAATTAGTATTGCTCCGTGAAGGAAGTCCTGGTTTGTTTTTTGTTTTTCCACTTCAGTGGTAGAAAAATCAATGGACCTGTTTTTTATGGGCTCAGCACGTTGCAGAAATCGCAAACCTCACTTGAATATGGGTTTTCTTTTGTTTTAATTCAGAGGAAAACACACAGAGTATTGAAGAATAGAACTTTATCTCATCCAAGAAGCAAGAGTTCAGTTTGCAGTGGAAACTGAAACCTCTTTGCTTGAGCCAATTCCTTTTGAGTTTTGATTTGAACTTCACATACTTTTTGGGAGCTTTATTCAAACTCTTCCAGGCACTTCTCTACAAGTATGATTATTAATCTATGCTAATATGCAAATCCAATACAGTGATGCTATTGAGCATAAAATTACAAAAATTAATACAAAGGTATATTTCTTAAAATTGTATGCCCTCAAAAGTAATTGATTATTTAAATCACATGCTGTACATTTTCATGTTTGCTGGTACCCTAGCAGTTCAGTGTCCTATCAAGTCTGTTCTTGTTTCCTGACAAAATACCTCAATTAAGCTGTAGAGACCATAATCCACTAAGCTTCATCTGCTTCTGTTGCCCATTTCATTTGCCTGTAGATGTATAGAATTTAATTATAAAACTACAGTAGAGCATGAGGCAAAACTTTGATATGATAAATTTTTAATCATAAAATTAAATTTACAATACCTTAGCATAAATATTTTATCTGTGTTGCGTAACTTGCTAAGTTAAGGAAGCCATTAGTGTCAGGTTTTGAATGCAGTTGAAGCACTTAATTCCGTGAAAGATTTTATTAATCAGTGAGGCACATTGCAAATTAATTGCATTGTTCAATTGTAGAATGTTAGCCAGCTCTACAAAGAAGTCTTATCCTTGCAGTTGTGGCAAATGCAGAATATTGTTCAGCAAGGCTAAGAAGATCAACACTTGAATTGGAAATAAATTAACATAAGGGAAAAACTAATGAATCTTTCCTTTCTTCAAAAATAAAAGGAAAACAGACTTTCAGAAATTAAAGGCTTAATTTCTGAATGAATTAATGTGTTGGCTTTGAGAAGGTAGGGTCTATTTTGGAGAGAGACATGCATGCTAAACAGGAAATCTCTAGACAGAGGCAAAATGTGTAGGTCTAGAAGCACACGTACCTATGGTGATTAAATGTAAATACTGAATTGAGAAAAATTCTAATCTTTACTTTCTTAGGTTTTTTTTTATGTAACTTCTCTTTCATTTTTGTAATATCTATGTTTAAAGAAAACTAAACTTTATTAGACATTTGGTAGTCTAAATTCCTAAGTATTCTAAGATTTCATTGAAAAGCTCAACTGAACATATAATTGCTTGGATATTCTGACTTATTATTCTACTTATTTTCAATCTGACTGTGTAGGTTTATGCCACAAATCATACATCTTTATGCTTGCAAAGGGATGATCTTAAGCATTCTGTTTCAGTAAAGTGAACACTAAAGCACAACGACATGGAATATATTGTCCAGTTGTTCCAGAGAAATTTAGCAGCACAAGTGGTACTATCCTTACTTCTTAAGTGGTAGTTAAGCTCTTCAGATGCTTTTAACAGATTGCTGGTGTCCTGTTGCCACATCACCTAAATAGAGAATGAGAGGATAATACAAAGAATCTGGGTTTTAGTACAATGTTTTTTAATTTCTGTTACTTGAAGATGTCATGTCAGAAGATGTCATAGGTGCAGTCTGTCTTTCCCTTCCAATTTTACGAAACTATAGCAAATAAGATTTTTGCTTTAAAGTAATGAAAAGGCTTACACTGTAAGAATGGTATAAGAACTGACATTTGTATGCCTCCTCTATTTCAAACATTCCTTGCAAGTGCTAATTAAATTTTTTATATTTGTGGAGGAAGGATTATGACATGATTTTCAATGAGGGAAAGTAACGTTAGTGAAAATACAGATATATTCTGTGGGTACTGAGCATTACTTGTTCTGGCAGGGGCATTGGGCTGGATATGATCTCCAGAGGTCCCTTCCAAACCCTAACATGCTGTGATTAAAAAAGTTTCTGTGCATTTAGGTTTGAGACTCTTGCTGCAGCAAGGGAAATTGCAGGTATGCACTGACACATCCCTGCCCGAGCAAAGTCGTGGCAAATAGGAGTAGTAAATCCTGATTGTTAGTAGTGAGATTTTTATTTTTCTCAGTATGTTTAACAAATGAGTATACAAGAATTTCCATAAAATGAAAATATTTTAAGCTAAAACCCCCCCCAACTTTACTTAAAAGTATGTTTACCTTTTTTTTTTTTCAGTCTTCATCAGAATAATTATGCTTCCATTTATTTCCATTATGTTCCATTATGCAGAATATCAGTCAGTTTTCTTACAATGCCAGAATTTAAATTACCAGAGGTCTGCAGATTAGTCCTGCCTGGTATGCATGCTCTATAGTTAAGCATGCTCTATTTATTTTTACATCTTATAGGCATTCTTCTATTACAGAGACTAAGAGTAATATTAATTTCTTAAATGTGTAATCATCTTGTGATAAAGCCCTTGATTCAGCTTGAAATACATGCAGCCATAGGGTCTACAAAATAGAGTTGCAGTCCTCTCTGAGCTAACCTTTGTCTTAACCTTCACAGATGGAGCCCAGTGAGTTAAAAACTCAAAACTTTTATTACCCACAGCCAGTAGAGTACAGGGTAAAGGTTGTTTTACTTTCTCTGGCAATATAAATAATTTTCAGCTGACTGCATTTTAATTAAAAACACCAGGTAGCCTCTTGGCTCGACACATGGGAATGTGGGTGTTAAGCGTCTGTGGGCGCTGCCTGTGCATGCTCACAGGTAGCCTGTGCAGGCAAGTGAGAGTCATTCCTTTGGGTAAAGAAGCACTCAGCATTTGTTGAGGAGGTCACATCAGTTACTGCAGGAGGGCTGTCAAGGAGATAAATTTCTGAGCTTTTCAGAACTAAAGGAGGAAAATGAACAAGTATTTATTGCTTAAACAAGCCCTGTGTTACAATCCATGCAAGTTGAAAATTCTCTTTCATATGTTTGCTTGCACAAACTGTGCTTGTGCATGCTATTTTCACTCTCAGTAAAAGTGAAATGCCACAGAAAATATTATCTGTCTTTTAAGGTAACTATTTTCTTGATGCTTTGTGTACACAGAAGTCAAGAAACTCAAAACTATGCTCTTGCTGTGAAAAGGTCTCTGCAACACAGGCATAGAATGTTGAGGCTAAAGGTTTCATGGCACAGAATAAAGCAAAAGCAACAGTTACCCTGTTCTGAAAATATGTATTAGGTCTATGTGCCTCATGCTTTTTAAGCCATCTCTACCTAGAAACTTGCATATGTAACATTATAAGACAAAATATGATAGAGTATGGTTTCTTTTGCTTCAGAAGAATAAAGACAGAATAGATGAGACTTTTTCCAATGATGCCTGGATGACAGGCAATAAACATTCTGACTTAGAATGTTTATTTTTAATTGCACTTGCTGTTTTATAATGATGCTTGCACTGTAACTATGGCATATGGATACGGTCACTTTAATGTGAATTGAAAGAAATGTGGATAATAGGTTCTTGGGGCAGTCTTACAGTACTAATAGGTGGTACTTCTCTAAGTAGGTAAGGACAGACTTGGAAAAATGTAAGATTCAATTGTGCATTTCAATATTTCTCCCAGTGAGCCAAATCTTAGCTCTTGTATTCTGTTATCCCTCTTTTCTGTTTGGTTTTTTCCCCCTCTCAGGCGTTCCTGTAGTTTCAGATTGTAATTTTTGTTTGACAGGGAAGCCCTGGAAAACACTTAGGAAACTGCCATTTCTTAGACAGGTTGTCTGTGAGACAGCTGGAGACTTGTAGTATATTCCACATCAGTATCACTGTGTTTTATCAGTTTTTGAATGTCTCTGTAGATCTGATAATTGTCATTGCTATGGAGAGGATGCTGAAACAACTGGGGCTTTGCATTGTAACTAGCAGACATTCCTGACTTCTTCCTGCCTTCCTCTCCCTTCTTCCCCTGCTTATTTTACTGTTTTCTTCTTGCTCTGCTTCTCACTAAACTTCTCTGAAACTGGTAAACATATTCAGGTGACTGTTTTTTGCACTACACATGGTTTTGTTTGTGGTTTGTTCTTGGTTGTTGGGTTTTTTTAAGGAGAGGTAACCTGCAGAAATGGAATATTGGTATTCTAGATAGTTATTATTTTGAGATCTCTGACAACTACGTACACTTCAGTGCATATTTTTTGTGCCTCTGAAGAAGCAAGTAAAAGTTGACAAGAGGGCTTGGAGTAGTTGGTGTCTGGGAATGCTCAAGAAGCTCTGGGAAAGTCCAGCATTTATATGAAGACCATGATAAATTATAAGAACTGAAATAAGTCCTAGTGAATTAATAATTTAAAAAGTCCAAGATAATTTGCAAACTGGAAAATAAGTGGTTGAAATATATGTAGCTGGAAAGTGAGCATTTTTAAGTACCTGATATCATGCTGAAGTCATCTGTCAGGACATCAGATTTTTTTTTTGTTTTTTGACTGACAGTTTAGAGTGTGCAGTCAGAAAATCAGTCCACACATTCTTAAAGTTTTGAATAATTATAATCTAGCATGTGTGTAATATTGTGTTTCCTATCTTTACTGATAATTTTCTCCTCCAAAATACTTCAGTTAGGATGGGGTGCTTTAAAATCCAGTGCAATATTTCCCAAACTATTTCTGATTACAGAAATGTTTGTATCCGCAACAGAATGTCAGGTTTTTGATATGTAGCAACATAAACTATTGTGTTCCTGCTGGGATGAGGAATATACTCATAACAAGGTCTTGTTATATAACCTGTATGTTGAGACTAAGTAGTATTCATTCAATTGTAGTTTTTCATCTACTAATTTCATCACAGCAGGTCCTCCTGTCAACAGAACAAGCCCACAAAAAGTTTCTGCACACCAAAGCTTTTAAGATTATTTTATATGCTAAAATCTAAATGCTATTTTGTGAACACGGTAGGAGAGAAAAGCATAAAATACAACAGCTAAGACAAAAGTTCATTTCAAAGAGGGTAAACGTACAGTTCCTGATAGTCTCTTTTTTATGCATTTTTCTAGCCATGCGTTTATTTACACTTCCTGACAGGGCTTCTGAATCCCCTGAGCTGACTCAACACCTCTTGTTTTCTGTACAAGAGCTTGTTTTTATTTTATTGATACGTTTACAACACTGTCATCTCGTCTGTCATACTCCCACCTGCCAAAATCCCACAAAAAGGACAACTGTCTAGATTTAAGTACCAACGTTCTTAGGAAGTAGTGGCTATGAGAAATACACTCATGGTGTATTAAAACCTTTTAAGATGTACAGTAAGGGGAACCAGACTTGGGTCATTCTTGTCCCTTGGGATTCTCAAGGCAGAGGCTGATCATGAACAGAGGTATGGGAGCTCATGCCACAAAGGCTGTATTAGGCTGGATTTCTTTCAGATCTGCAGGTTGTGGTCAAGGGGCAGCTTATGGTGCTGGTGGTCTTTTCACCATCATGGGAGGTTTTAGTTATGCTCAACAACCTCAACACCAGTGGATGGGGCCAGGGGTTTGCTTGCAGGTGCATCACCAGGCAAAGCAGCTTGTGATGGGAACGACTGTGTGTGTTATGCATGTACCTGGTGAAGTTTTGTGGAAAACTGGCAGGGAAGTAAGGGGATTTTTTGGTAGGGGTGGGGAGCTAGAATGCTGGACAGAAAAGTTACCAAGTCCTGCTGTCTGATTTGTCAGACTGCCATGTGATTTTGATTATGATTTTTCCTAATCCATCCATAATCATAAGATCTATATGTATATTTATACTGTATATATCTATTTCTACTGTAGGTATAAATAGTAATCTTGTATAACATTGAATTAATAAAACATTCTCTAAGAAAAAAGTGTGTACTTAGCACTCCAAATGTCCAGTGATAAAAAGAGCTTATGTGTTATGTGCTTAGTTCATACACCCTGATACCTGTATGTGAAAAATAAAGGCTGAGTGGGTTCTTAGTTCACTCTGGGACACCTTGATGCCTTGGCAGCAAAGGTAGTAAGCCAAATTTATTCCCCAAGCTGCTTTTGCCACCCCACTCTCTATCTTCTCTCATGTGTGCTGTTACAGTTCAGTGTAAATCATATTGCTGAGATAATGAAAGATTTTTTTTTTTTTTAACTGGAATGCACTCAAAAAGGAGTAAGCAATATTTTAAAAAATCATTTGTCCTGTTTAATCCTCCCTGACACAGCAATTGTTTCAGCTTGAAACAACTGAACTGCAATGAACTGCAGTGTAGCAGAGGGAGCCTGTGATGTTACACAGTGCTTTGTATGTCTGGGAAGGGTAGAAACAGAATTTCAAATAGCTGGTTGCAAGCAAATCCACTGCACTATATATCATTAAATAGCATGCTGAAGCTGTTTGGAAGAACCTTCAAAACCCAGTGCTGAAGAAATCCAAGTGGTGGGAAGTGGAGGTTGTAGTTGCTTAGAGTAAGTTGAAAACTCTGGGAAGTATGTAGTTATAAACCCCAAGTCCTTGGCCCTAATGATTCTGGTCAATCTTGGGACCGCATAGTAATATGTCTGCTCTCTTGTTTTTTAACCAGGATTTCTTTATACTTTCTATGCATTATTTTCCTTTTCGTTCAAAACAAAAAGCTTGGCAATAAGTCTAAGTAAAACTCTCTTTTGATGACTATGTGTGTACTAGGAAGCAAGGAAGGGGCAAGTGACAGCTAGGACATAGGTGCATTTACAATCCTCAGCCTCTCTAGGGCTGGCAAACGTTATAGAGCTGTGTTTACAGGCAGTGCTGACAAGTAACCTGTAATGTATTTGAGGAAAGTGTAGTCAAAAGAGAGATTGCTATTAAGTGTCAAGAGTCAGAGATACTGATGCACTACAACCTGAAGGAATTAGGATATGGAGAGGACCTATTAATATTGCAGAACTCAAGTTCTGCAAAAATCCTGCCGCCCTTCCTAGACCCAATGTGAACTTTCAAAAGAGTAGCATGGTTTCTTGAAAATGAGAAATGTTGGAGGAAAAGCTATACTTCAGTCTTTATAGTAGATAGCTTTTCTCTGTCGGATAGAGGCTGCTTCAAGTGACTTTCAGCTGAAAATTTTTGTATTTTTTGTTTTTCTTCCTAGTCTTTGGTCCAAGTGTCTCCTCGGCATATACAAAGTTTAGGTAGGAATACACATGGAGGGTACAGAATTAGGAAATACATGATGTTATAGTGGGTATTTGTGTCAATTTTTTTCCTGTAACTTTAAAGACATTTATTTTCAAATTTTACACAACGATAAATGCTTTCTCATGGAAGAAAGATAAATTTTATCTATGAATAGAACAAAAATATTGGACCCTTTTTGAGGAGTTTTTAATTCATTAAGGCATATTTATTGTTCTTTTACCAGCTTGATGTGTTAGTATAATTTTCTCTTTTTTCTCTGTTGCCATATCAGAAGTGCTACATCTTCCTTCTAGTTCTTTCAAAGGCTGTATTCTGTTTTGGTTATTTATCTACTGGCTTTGTATTTACAATGACATTTCAACAGTTATTTGTATTTACAATGATAAAGTTTTCTAGCTGTGTCCAGACAACAGATAAAGCAGCTCATCAGAGTGTACTGACCACTGTTTCTTTTCCTCTCACCTCAAATATGTGTTGTTCCAAAAATTTTCTCTGATTCTCTCATCCGCAGCAACTATGAGGTGAAGTTTATGTAGAATGCTTATCTTACCTGAACTCTTTGACTAACCAGCTAAGCAGCCTTTCTGAAAAGAAATATATATTTTCAGAAACCAATATTTAATACTGAAACTTAGATTAAGTGCTGTTATTTACTTTGCTATACATATTTTATTGCTTTCTTTGTGTTGGAAGCAAAGATGAATGAAACTTCTATAAAGTTAGAAAGAAACAAGGAGGGAAGTATATTAAACTACCTTAGCTTGCTGCACACTAATTATTGTGTCAGTTCTCATTAGAAAACAGGTACACACACGAAAGAGCACTTATTTATTTTAACATATCTGCTTCAAGAAAGGACTCTGCAAACTTGAAAGGGATTGTGGGTGAATACGCTACATAAATCAACGTACAGAAACATTTTTCTTTTTTGACTATTCTGCATTGCATGTTTTGGCAGAAGAGCAAATTGGAAGAACTATGGAAGATTTGTACTGTGTTGTGGGGGCACTGGGCAGTAGGAAAGGACTTGAATTCAGCACCCTGTGCTCTAAGAAAGTACTTATTTTGATCAGCATGTAATTTCAAGAGAAGTGATTGAGACTATGTTTACCAGAAGATACATCTGAATGGTTTTTGTACCTACACTTGATTATTCAAGCCTTTTATGATAAATAAGGGCAGAAATCTTGAGATAGGTGTTCTCATGAGAATCAAAGAACTTTGTAATTGAGAAATGAGAGTACAAGAATTAGCAAACTGCCTGATGGTAGTTGACAAGGGAGAAAATTGTTACAAAGGAATGACAGATTGATCTCCGGTGTATCTGGTTATGTGGTTCTTTACTACCTCCTGGATTATGACTTCAGGTTGTCTCAGTTCCTTGCACCTTTACAGGAGGAGACTTGGATCCTGCATCAACTTCCATTCTTTAAGGCCTATAATTTTCTCTTCTGAAAACAATTGAGGGTTGTTAGGGTGATGCTATGTTCCCAGATCTTGTCTCAAATACTGAAAGGTCAAAGAGTCTGTGAGGTCATGCCTGCAAAAACAGAGAAATGTTGGTCATGATGTCTTTGCATTCTGTTGCAAATTGCAGAACTCAGCCTCCCAATTTGATCATATTTGATCACAAGTAAATTTTTAGGGAACTAAGGTGTTGGGTTTTTTTTTCTCTCTCCATGGTTATTTATTATTCTGCTCTAACAGAAAATAGACAATAATGTATGAATGTCAGAAAACTACTAAACAATTATAATTTGAATCATTTGATAACAATAGCTTATATGCTGAACAGGGGTGGTATTTTGCCCCTACAAAAATGGTAGATTGTCCTACTGGTTTAGATGGTCAAATGCTTTTCTTTAATAATGAGACAGGCTGACATACTGAAATTCTCTCTTTGAGAATTCTTTGGCTATCAACATCCAGACTTTTTGACACTTCCTGAAGACTCTCTCTAGGGCTGAATCCTGTGCTGCGAGATTAGTCACCCAATACACTGCAGCCCAGATAGTGCCATTGCTGTGGTTCCCAGGACATATCCAGGATTAAGAGAGGAATGGGAAGTTAAACACTGGGCAGGAAGGTGTCTCTTCATCTGTTGCCCTCTATTTTCAGTTCTTGTGGAAGCACTAAATTTCTATTTAAGTGGAACCACTTAATTTCTTGTTGTAGCTCTTAAAACTGAATTGTACTGCTTCCTTCCCCTTGGCCCCATGAATACTGCACCACTTGATTTCTAAAAAAATTGGAAGGTCTGTCAAAAGCATAATTTGAATAGCAAAAACCCTACAAAATAGTTGTGTTTTCTAGCAAAAATTCATCTCAGTCTACAGAAAAAGAAGCTAAAGATTTTCAGTAGTATTCTATAAAGATTGCTTTTGGTGTGTGTTCTCTAAGCGATATTAATCTAACTCTTAGGAAAGCTTTTTCCAGTGTTTCTTAATGAGACCAAATGGTCATGGAACTATTTTAAAATAAATGATATGTGAAGACTTTCCCTGACGTAAAAGGTTCTAAATAAAAATTTAAATATTGCTCCTGTCCTTCATCAAAAAAACTCTGTTGAAGACATATGCCGAAAAATCTGTTTGTTCCTTTTGCTGCTCAGAGATTACATACATGAATCAGTTTTTCGTGCTATAAGAACACCCTGTTGGCAAGCAATGTATTAAGTAGGGACATTAAGCTAACACCTCAACAATTGTCTTCAACTGTAGCATAATAAAGTATCATTGTCTTAGGAGAAAGTTGGCTGTAACAACTGAAAGAGAAAGTTATTGAAGAAAAACATGTCAAGTGTAATCTTTCTTTTGGTAAATGATAACAGAATCTGATATCTAATTTGACCTACAGTTAACTTTCCATGACCACACATTGCTGCAGTGATTTGTCATTAGCTTGTGGCTACTCAATATGTCTCAAAGCCAAGTTACCCTACAGTGGCATCCAAATGCAGCTCTAGGTTTCAGTAAGGTGAAAAAAATCTTGCTGTACTTAAAATAGTCATTTGCTATTCTTGCAGTTGCACAATCTGGAAAGTAGAAGGATTATTATAAATCCCAAAAGGTATAAAAAAAAAATTAAGTTAAGCTAAAAATGATCAACATATGTTTAAGTATCTCCTAGAGTTAAAAGCAGATGCAAGTATGCCAATTTTAAATGTATTTGACTTAAACTATGTGCTTTTATAATAAAAATTGTGCCTCAACTTTGTTGTACTCTGTCAAGTATAGAGTTGCTCTTTAACTCAAGAGCTCATGATGTCTCTGAACTGGATAATTTTAAGATTTTGCTGTAGCTACATGTTCTTACTATTTTCTTTTTGGCTTGCAATTTTCAGCATTATGAATTCTTTTAATTTTGTACCATGCAGACACATGAGACAGCCAGGTGGTCTGTGCTCAAAAAAAGGTCTTAAAACATCTGGTGGGTTGAACTGTGAGGTATCCAACATGTTGCTGTTTTTACTTGTCAACAGTAACACTGGAGAGCTTAGAAAGATTTAAACTTGAATTGTAGTTTTATTTTGGTATGTAATATAACTGAAACAAATACTAGTTGAAGGCTGGGACATTTAATGCATCATTTCTGTGGGACCATAAGTCTTTGAAAAAGCTTCAAAGTCTCTGACACAAAAGAGTAAGTGAAGATGCCTTCATTGGGCATCGAGTTCAGTAGCAGTAAATCATTTGATATGGTGGGACATTTCTACCTGTTATTTTTAGTTCTGGGATGAAAAACTGCGATGTAAGCATCCTTTATCCATCAGTGGGAGATGGTGTCCTGGAGACTGCAGCTGAATTGATCAGGGGAGATTCCTAACACAGAGTGATCACATGGTCTCTTTGTATTTTGGGGGGAACTATGCATTCTTCTAAGAAAACAATACCTGGACAACTAAAAATAGAGAAAAACAATAGGTAAATCCCTTAAGCTCACTATAGGAATTTTTCCTTCAGAAATAGGAACAAGAGAGCTATAGAAAAATATACTTCCTAAAGATCTGCTTGTGTCTCTTCATAGAAAGTTGTTAATTTAAGTGATAACACCTTCTTGTTTTTTTCTAATTTAAGTGAACTTAGAGACTGCAGAAATACTTAAGAAGGGAGCCTGGCCTACATGAAGACATGCAGACTTGAACAAAATAGAATTTGATATGTACCCATTTGATTCAAACTTGTGGATGCAACACAACAAATAAAGGGCATACACTTTACCCAGTTTATGAGTGAAGCTATATGAAACATTATTCTGTCTACCAAAGTAGAGTAAAATGAAACTTTCTTCTTTTCTGTCATTAACTTTACCAGAAAGTGATTTGAAAGTATTTTTGTTTTTTATCTAATTGAAAAGATGAGTAATGGGGAGGGAAAGGGAGAAAAAGCACATGAACTACTACTTAATATAGTTCATAGTTTTTTCTTATTCTGATATATCAGAAGAATGGAGTGCAGTGTAGAAGAGAGATGTGTGAGGTTGCTCTGCTGATACTGTACTTAACTCTAGTGAGCTGAGTGTTTTCAATAACAGCTTCTGTGTACTATAGGATAATTAAGAGCTTGATTCATCCTCCATTTATGTGCTCAGAAATTGGATGAAAGGAAGGAGCACTGGGGAAGAGTAGCAGGTTGTTTTCTTCCAGTACATTTTAACGAGTATGATTGAGCTTGGGCTCTCCCAGGAGACAGTACTACTTTACAAGCTCTCAGTAAATAAGCAATTACATGGAAAGCAAGAACAAACTGATTTGCTGAAAAACATTGGTTATTGTATTTTTTTTTCCCCTCTTTTGTTCTTCCTCTTTTGTTTTCTTCTGTTCCAACTTTTGAAGTTTAAAGACTAGATATCTAAGGTTGATATGGATAGCATTTTATTTTAAAAATAAATAAATTGCAGACTTCTGATTTTTATGGGTTTTTTTAATACGTGTTTTAGGCAGTTTATTAAAGATGCTTCCCAACTGTTGTGGAAGTTATTCTGCAGAGTTTTTATGCACCCATCTGATTAAACCAAGAAAATGAGTGAAGTTTTAATGGATGCAGCTAAACATAGGAACTTCTATGCAAATAAATTGAGCTGCTACTTTTATTATCTGGTGTAGAGGCAATCATGTAAGGACAATCAGGTGTTGCCAGTTACCAGGTGGGAGGTGTGAGCTCCTGTTAAGCCCACCTGTGCCCAATTAGGGCTGGCCCTGACTGCACATGAGCAGAACGGGGGGACCAATAAAAGGTGGGCTCCCAGAGGCCAGGGGTAGACTCTCGAGCAGTCTGAGGAGGAGGCTAGTCGAGTCTGAAGTGTTAGTACCGAGCTGGGCTAACTGAATCTAAAGGCAATCAGAGTACTGTTGGCAAGAACACCTACTGGACCTCGAAGCGCTGTAGCCCAAGAAAGGTTTGTCTGCAACAATTTGGTTTGTTTCATTTCCAATAACTGGTTGTTCTCTTTCTCTCTCAGTTGTTATTTCCAGAACTTTTGGGCAGGGTATGTTGCCATTGCTTTTACTTTAGCGTATCAACGTTATCACTTGTGAATAAAGAATGGTAGTTTTGAGCTTTAATACTGACCATAGCTCTAATCTCATGTTTCCCTCTTTTGATACTCAGATTACTCAAATAGGTTCAAGTAGCTTGAAAATAAAATTGTCACTAATTATGTTATTGGTATATAGAGATAACACTTGTTAGGTTGATGGTGAAGGGCATCGGGTGATGAATGAAAGCAGCAAGTATTTAAGAATTAATCAGCAGTTTGGCAGCATGCATTTTAGGCAGTTTTGTGCCACAGGAGTGGGCTCCATTTGGCCTGGTAGCACAGCGGTTGGAGAGGAATGAAAGGCAGTTTTGAAGGAGTCCACTTGCATCATGCTTAGAGCACTATGGTGCTACAGTAACATTTTTAAGTGCCATCACTTCAGCTCCTGTGGTGGATATGTGTGGTGTGAGATAAAGTCATCTTCATGGGTATAGCGAGCTCCTCATTACTATAACTTGCAGCTCATGCTGTTAAAAGTCAGTGATGTGTCACTTAACCTTTCCCTCATTATCTTTAGTTTTGCTTCTTTAGTTTTATGTCTTGGTTTAAATTAGTGTGTTAGTGTTTGTAAAGCACTCCAAAGATGAAAAGCTTATTTAGTCTTATATAGCTTATTTGTGTAATTATTATTTTTAATTATTTCTGTTTGGTATGGTTTTAATTAAAAACACTAATCAACTAGTTCTAATTCAATAAGAAGCAGAAATGGCAGGACCTTTGTTTTTCTTTTTTTTTAAGCACTAGAAACAGTATGGAAGAATCGGGGAGAGAGAGTTTTATGGGTTTCACTTAATCCATATTAATCTCATTGACTGCTTGCTAACTGTAGGAATTTAAATATGCCAGTGCCCACATAAAAATAGATTCTGAGATTCACTGCTTTTCAGTGGAAAAACATGGAGCTTGGAGAGGTAGTTCTACGGTTTTTGCTGTCGCTGGTACTGAAACACTTTTTCCTTCAGTGAGTAGTCAGAAAACAAAAATGGGAACCTCTTGAGTCATAGCCCACTTTCTGGGTGTGTTATAGCCAGGACTGCTGTTTCGCTGTGATTCTATGGTATTTCAAATATCAAAATTGAAGATTCAAACCCTGAAAAGCAAGTAAAAAGGAGCAAATATTTGGATGTTTGTTCATTTAGGTCAGTTTTGTGACTTGGTGTGATGTGCAGTTTTTAAAGGGGCTACCTGATACAAGGAGTCAGTCACTTGGCTCATAGTACTGCATACATTAAATCATGAAGCAGCTCTCAAACTGAGGGCTGGGAATAGCTTCTACCAAGTGTCTCTCTCTGCTCTGATGTTGTTGTGGTTTCTTGGCAGGCCAGACCAATTTGCAGGGCTGACATGGATGGGAAGTGGGGGTATGGCAGGAGGACGGTCTGTGGAACAGCTCCGGTACGGTGAGGCTTGTTGGGTCAGAGTCAGTGCAGTACTGATGTGGTTGCACAGAGCTGGTCACAAACAGCTGAGTAAGATTAATAGGTGACCTCTGAATTCATAGAAATTTCTTAAATAGAAATATAGAGATTGCTTGTGTTTGTTTTGGTCTTGTTTTGGGTTTTTTTTTGTTTGTTTTCTGTTAAGGTCTCTCCAGTCTTAGGTTTTTCTGCTTCTAAATGTCTCTGGACACACGAGTTTACTGTAATATCATCTCTGCTTTTTTTGGAGATTCAGCAAGTACCCCGCAGGCCATATAGCTGTTGCAGCTACCTATTGTGCAGCATTACCAAAGTACCCAGTACAGTGCAATCACTGAATATTATAAGGTTCCTGCTCCAGTTACTCTGATGTTTTACTAGGTGATGGGAAGGGCAGAGCCAGGATTGCTTCAGCTCCCCATATTCAGGCAATAAACAGCAGCACAACAGCAAATAAGTCTTGAGCTATTAAACAACTGTTGTCTATTGGAGCCTGACTAAATTACATGTAAAACCTGATTTTTTTTTTTTTTTAGTTGTTTTTTCTCAGTCCTTATTTTTCTTATTCTAAATATCAGTAAGTATAAGAATTTGCACTTAATTAAGTCATTACGTTTTTTTAATAATGAGTGACAAAACTTTTTTCTTGCCTATACTACACATCACTTATTCTACAACAGACCCATGTATTTCATCAAGGAAGTATTGCTGTTTAGAGCTATTGCATTCTGCATGTATTATTAGTTAATTCTATCAATCTCATTCAACCAAGTGAGGATTGTTAGCTGATTGTTCTCCCTAGCTTACCATTATTCAGAGTTTTGTCTTAGCAGAGGAACTGTAGCTGCTGGCAGTGTCTCAGCTAATTGCAGCCCACAACTCATGATTAGCTAGATCCAGCTCTGTACCAGATACCTGTAAACCACTGTTTTGTATAAATCTTGTTGTTTTCTTCAATCATTTCTTCTGTAAAACAGAGGTCAGCAAGCTATGGCACAAGTCCCAGAGATGATGCACAGGTCCCAGAAGTGGCACACAGGAAGATGTTGAAGGGCACACAGCAGGACTGAGTGCTAAGAGCCTGCAGTATTTTGGAGAGGTGTAGACTTTCTGCTCCCACTTTCCATTCAATTCTGAATATGTTGGAAGTGTTGTATTACATGGGGATAAGACGCCTCTGGAAAGGTGATCAGCACTTTTCACCACAGAATTGTGGCCTCTCTTACCACATGCTGAGATTTTACTTGTGTATCTCATTTAAACAGAAAAAAAACCCCACAGTCCAGTGCACTAGCCTTGCAAGTCAGAGAAGTCTCAGTAGTCTTCTGTAGTCCATAACGCATTCAAGAAAGCAATGGTCTTGTCCTAGAGAACTGATGATGGTGTTTCTTACATTAGTAGATTGTTTCCATTATATATTAGTTTATTATAAACAGCCTTCTTGTGGGTGCATATGTGTGAATTTTTTATTTTTTTTTCATTTTTCTGTGTATCTCTTTTCTGAGCATACTTTGCTTTCTCATGATCCATAAAGGAAAGAAAGATGTATTATTATTTTTTGGCTCCTGTTTTCTCTTTTCTTTGCCATATCCAGAGAACAGGAACATTTTTCCATGAGTAACTTTTTCACTGGTGCATTATGACACTGTTGCCTAGAATGTGGTCAGTCAAATGGATTGACTGCCTCAGCTGAACTATATCCTCTTCTATACTTTGAAATGTGATCATATTTATTGGCTTTGTAAGCTTTTCTACTTTATGCACAAATGCCTGTGTTCAGGATCCCTGACTCCCTTTTCTTCTGGAAGATGAACAGTGCACTCTACAAAGCTTGACCAGGGCTACTCTATTTTGTCTTCTGGTCTCAGCCCTATGCTGGCTAACCCCCAAGAGAGAGCCAATTGTTTAATATATCTGATGTTGATCTTGCTTGGATTTGAGAGCTCATCCTCCAAACACACCAGATTCTTAGCTTTTCTTGCCTAAAGAAAACATTCATATGGACCAGAACTTTTCCAGGGCAGAAAAAAGTTGGATCACCTGGAGCAGTTCATCCTCATAGTTGTTCAATATGCAGTGCTTCATGTAAATAAGAGAAAAGCAATTCACTGTTTTGGAATTTCAATTTTAAGAGCATTATCAGCTTTTCCGAATCAACCTGGCCACTTCAGCCATGGAGCAGCTGCTTCACTGTCCAAGACCTGTTAGGGCTTGCAGTTGGAGAACACAGAGTAATCTGCTACTTTCTTTCCCATGTTCTTTTGTTTATATTTCCCTGAATACGATTCCTTTATTATTTTTGTTTTGTTCTCTTATAATTACATTTATTTCTTTTTTTTTACAGATTTTATGTGGGGTTTGCCATTGAGTATAGTAGTCTGTGCCTTTATAGTGTTGCTTATATAAAGAACTGATGTCACATTTACTCTAAACCTATGTTGTAGTTTGTAGTTATAGTTCTATAGAGCTAAGGTAATGCATGCTAAGTACTTATATGCTTTCCTTAAGAAACTTTAAATCAGCTTCATTTAACTGTAAGACTGTAATTTATCTAGTAGTTTAAGTCCTGTTTTATTTTGCTAGTTATGCTACTTTTTACTTGCTAGGAAATATATTAGCTGTGGAGCTTTGTCTGCCACCTTTTTTTTCTAATAGGCACATTTCATAAGTTCAGTATTATGGGAGGTCTTATTGGGTTTTGGAAATCAAATCATCAATTTCCCCTAACACATTTTTATTCTAGATCTTGAAAATAAAAATGGAAGTGAAGAAAAACGCTAGAGGGAATGGGAAAAAACATTATCTCAATAGCTTCAATTTACAGTAATTCTGTAGTTCTTAATGTTCTTTAATATTTCAGTGTCATGTTTTGAATGCCAGTCTTAAAATACTCATTTTCAAAGCATGTTAATTTATGAGAACTTTTTTTTCTGCAATTGCTATGTAGCATAGGTAGTTTTGTTTGAATGACACTACAGAAGCTAGATATTTAAATCTGCATTTGCAGATGGCAGTCAGCAGCTGCCCATGCCAATTGGAGGTCCTTCTCTATTGTTTCCTAGCTTAAACCTTTCTGATCTCATTTCTGCAGAGATCCTCTCTCTGGATATAGTATAAAGGAATTTAAAAAACCACTTTTAAAACTCTCTTTAGTTTTACCATTCATCTTGTTTCCATGGAACTGGGATCTAAAATATTGTCAGTAGTGAATTTCCTATGCTGTGCTCTTTTCAGACACAACTTCTTCCTTCAATTCTCTGTATGGAAAGCTGGTACTTCTCAGCAGAATATTTTACCCAGGAGTCTTGTTATGTACTTAATATCCAAATATTCACCTGGCAAATAGAATACATAGGTCCCTTTTGCAAATCTGAAGGAAAGCAGTATGTACTTGTTGGTGTAGAAGTTGTATCTGGGCTGGTCCAGGCTGACAGTTGTGCCAGAGCTAATGCAGAAAATACTATACAGACACTAAAATGGTGCTTCAGCGTTCTCCCTAATCCCAAGGAGATTCAATCTGACAATGGAACACAGTTCACAGCTTCTTCCATAGAAGACTGGGGAAGGGGAGAGGGGATAAGGTAGGTATTCCATAGATTAAGCAATGTGGTTAGAAGAACTCCCCCTCTGTTCCAGCCACCTTAGCCAGGTACTTCAGCAAGTACAATTAAGGTGGGTTCCTCCACCCTAGCCAGGGCTATTCACTTAAAAATTGCTCTTTTGAGACAATTGCAAACCAGTGAGGTCAGACTCTTACAGCTGTGCAAATGCTAGAACTGCCAGTGGATTACCAAGCCACTGCTGGGTTTGGTGTTCAATGCCTGAATAACTGTTATCTGAGATCAGCAACTCACTATTATTTCATCAATCAGTGTGACAACTTGTGGGAAAGTTTTGTGTTATGTGTGAAGTTATCTAGGTATCAGATCATGAAATACAAATTTTCAGCTGTGTGATATAACTAGCCCTATTAATGGAAAACGTTTCTTACAGTGAAGTTCGTCATATAAAAAAAAAATACCGTAATGAATTTTTCAAGCACAAATAGGGCTGCTGCTAAACAGTTAGAATCTGCTTGGCCTTTTTTCTACTGAGGAAACGTAATGGAGATTGCCAATGAGGGAAACAAGGCTCAAGTGACATGGTGGAGAAGAGCCTACAGCACAATTCTTCACAGGGGGAAAGACAGTTTCTGGCTCTGGTGCTGTGCTGTGACCACTCTGCCTATAAGCAGCACCTGGGACTGGAAGTCAAAGAGAAGCCAGACTGGTGAAGTGGGAACATGCAACTTTACATTGCTGCCACAAAAGGCTTGGGAGTGTCACCAGAGTGAACTTGTCTTCTCAGCCCTTTCTTTTCTGTGTTCTCCCCATAAATCAGAAGTAGTGTATGGGTAGTACTGGGCACATAATGCATATCATCAATTTAACATCTGTTTTCTTTAAGCAGCACAATCTGACCTTAGTAAGACCTCGCTTAAGAGCCCAACCATGGCTTAAAGATAATAGTTGAGATTCTGAACTTCTTGAAATCTCTGGTGTCTTCAGGGAAGTTCACTACTTTTCTGTAGAATGGTGTCACTAAGATACTTTGCTATCAGACAATAATCTCTATCAGGAAGTTATTTAAAAATAACCTGAACTGTGTGAAATGTATTCTCTCTTTCTGTAATGTTCATACAGCCTTTGCTGATACAACCTACTGAATTGTAATATATTTCTCTTTCTGATTTTGTAAACCTGTAGTGTTTGGTTTAAAATAAGAAAAAAAAAAACAGGGGGATAACACTAAAAACATGTTTCAGTATTATATATAGCTAGGACAGGATTTAAATTAGGTAGTTTGCTCTTCATAGTGTTCTCTGTACAACTGTTAAATATTAGTGAAGTTCTAAAAATGGAAGAGATGGTGAAGTAGCTTGTAGAGCTAAGAGAACAACTGATACTTTAAGATCTGTGTGGTTTGTAGCCTAATCTCATACTTTATACTTGGATGTGACAAGTAATCTTCTCTCTACCAATCTTTACATTCGGTTTTCTTCTATTTTAGTGATGTTCTTTTATTCCGCGTGTGAAAGCAAAATGTAAACAGTTATCCATGCTGCTGTTGATTACAATGTTAAAATAGAATTCTGAAGGCTTGTTTTTGACATTTGTTCATCATAAAGTGTAAAACTTCAGTTGTAATAATTAGCTTGCTTCTGCTTCCCTCAACATTATCAATTTTTCCTTGTTTGAAAAGAGCATAATAAAAAACTTCGAAAGAAATGAGATGCATTGAGATGCCAGGAGGCTCAGTTTGAAGGAGGTCTGAACTGTCAGCTTGTCTAAACCAGCTTCTGTCACCTTTTGTGCATGTCAGGATAGGTATTCTGAGGGGAGCTACCACATTCTTGTGCAAACATCACCAATGAGATGCTTCTGCTTGTTTGTTTTTGAGTTTTAAGTGAAGAATTGTTGTGCACAGCTATGATGTTAATAAATACTTTTAATTAACTAGAAGCTGTAATATAAAATACATTCAAAAAGAAAACTGTGTATTGTTTGGCTTTTTGTTGTCCTCACTGAATTTAACTATTACCTAATATTTCCTGGTTGTTCTTGCCAGAAGAAAAATGCAATATTTACATGAAGTTAAAAGCAGGTTGTTTTTAACCCTGTAATAATGTGTCCCTATCAGAGACTATCCCAGATTAAGTTCTGTTAGGCTTTTCAGTAAAGTGAAAGTGCTGATCTTATAGTTTTCCACAGAAGTAATAGATTTATATTATTAAATACATGCTTCAGGTCTTTCAATTTCTAAATTCAAATCAAGAGATCAATTCAAAGTGTATATATAAATATTTCTGAAGATAATCTCATGATAAGGAGAGGATAGGTTGATATTTTGTTCTTAATATTTTTTGCTTTTAATATTTTAAGAGGCAGTGGTATGTTGAGGCTTTTTTTTTTGTTAAGGTAGCTTACTCCAATTCTGAAGACTGCTCTGTATTTTAAGAACTACATTCTCATCCCAACTGCTCCTTTATTCTTTCTTCAGTGTAGCAGGGTTTTGGTTGGTTGGATGGGTTTTTTTGTTGTTTGTTTGTTTTTGTTTGGGGGAGGTTTTCATTTGGGTTATTTCTGTGTTTTGTGGGGTTTTTTTATGAGGATGTTTTTGAGACCTCTGTGGAGCATATGCAACATCTTCCTTTTAATATGGTTTGGGAAAAAAAAAAAAGCAGGAAACCTTTTGGGATTTTGTTTATTTAGTTAGGTTTTGGGGTTTTTTTCCTAACTCTACATTATAGCTATATTTTTGTGTAGCACAAATTTGGGTAATAATGCTTAAAACTATATGGCATATATGTGAAGAAAAAAGTGTTTAGCTCACATAACAGATATGGTAGGCAAAATATGTGGATCAGTATCTGTGAAACTTACGTGTTTGTTTTTAAAGAACCTCTTCTGGTGAGGCTTGAAGGCTTGGAGTTAGGAATTTAAATTAATTGTATTTTTTTTTAAATATTTTCTTTACTCCATGCCTGTGGAATTTTGAATCAATTCCAGCTGTGTGGATTCCTGTTTCAGAAAAGGGATGCTCCCTGGCCCACTAGAGCATGAAAAGTCCCCTTTCTCTTTCCCAAAGCCAGGTTGAACCAAGACGTACTTGGGGTATTCTATTTTTTGCTACAGGGTAGACTTCAATCATAGTTTTAATTTGGGAACAATGGTGTGAGAAGCCCTATCCTTGCTAGTCCTTCATCATATCATTTTGACCAGATCTGAATTTGTTCTGGTATTGTCATGAAAGCTGAAGTACACACATTTGCTCTCTCTGAATGGATACAAATCAAAGACTCCAAAAGCCTTTGGCAGTGTAAGAATCTCTTGAGTCAGCACATTGTTTGTCAAGGGTTTACTATTGTCTGGCTATTGCATCCAATGTCTGTTTTGTGACTATTAGGACAGGAGCTCTGAAAAAGGTTATCACTGTTGCTATGATAGGAAGAATTCCCAAAAGAGATGGCCTGTAAGCAAAGGCCATCGTTTACCCTGCTCTCTGCATTGCTTCTAGGTGCATGCTGCAGTGACTTGGAATCCTAATCTTATCCCACCTCGCAGAACTTCTTATTTCCCACACTCTTATTTCCCACTCCAGTGCTGGGTTTTGTGTGCTTTTTTGTTGTGTTGTTTTGTTTTTACATGTTCTTGGTCTCTTACACTGTCATGGTCTTGGGGATGTGAATTCCCACTTCACTATTGTGGCATTATTTGTTCTTAAAGTCAAGTCAGCTACTTTTCCCCATGCTCACATGAGCCTCAAGAGTCATCTGGGAATTTTTCTGGAAATTAGGACCTAACTCTTTAGCAATGTCTTCCTATTATCTTAGAGATCAATGGATCAAATCTCTCCTTCCACAGTGTTTCTAAGTTGTGATAGATTTTTTTTTTTTTAATTGCTTAAAAACTGTAAACTGAACTTGTACTTTCACTGTGTGGTAGGCCACAGGCCAAGCATATTTTCTTTGTAATACTGAAGCAACTGAAACAACTAGCCATTAAGAATGTTCAGCTGCTCAAGTATTTAAAATCTTGATCTTTTGGAGCGTAACTTGAATTTTATGTGTTTTGATACTGTGCGCATTAAAACAGAAAAGGTATGGGACTGACGTATCTTGGGGCTAATAGAATCTGAAATTGTTTGAACAATAATGTGTAAGGTCCGTATCTTGTTTTTGTACTCAGGATTGTATATTATGCATAATTTGAAGATGTGCTTTGGCATGTTATGTGTGTAATCCTGTATGTAATTTATATAAAATTTTAAGATGCCATATATTGAATTTAACTGGTGTAACTGTAAAATGAGTTGTTAAAAGGGGAAAAACACAAACTCCATAAGCTTTTTCAACTACTACACTCTCAACTTTAAGGTTATGCATGGGGGATTTTTTTGTTTTTTTGTTTGTTTGTTTGTTTTTTCAGGCAAATAATCTTATTTAAATATGGTTCATAATAGATCTGTTTTCAAGTCTGCTAATGCATGTATATTTTGAAGTTTGTAGTATCAAAACAATGTAGTCTAGAATTGAGTGACTTTTACAAACAAGTTTGGCTTATTCAGTATGTCACTGCCACAAGACAACAGTGCATCTAAAAGCCATGCTAAAACTTCTAGTAGGACACAATTTTTTGGATACAGAACTATAACTAGTTCTATGTTTTGATAAGAGAACATCTATATCTAATGCCATGTTGATAATAGGAGTACTTAGTGGAAAGTTGACTTGATTATATCAATTTTTTTAAGGGAAGTTGGTAATTCTTTAGAGTAGCAGGTAATAAGTTAGGCATTTCATTAGCCTTTCATGGACAATTTTTTAAAGACTCCATTTTTTTTGAGAGCCTCTATATGGGAATTTCCATCAGAATTTGTGAACGTGTTAGTGAAGTTGTAACTTAAAATACTGGCGTGGAGAAGGGGAGTAGGCAAAATTTGCTTCTTCACCTTGGGGATTTATACAGATAGGATGGCTGTGGCAGTTTGTTTGTTTTTAAAGTGGAAATAAGTGTAATACAAACATTACGGAGCCAGAAATGTAGCATTTCTGTATATACAGTTAAATGTTTCTAAGGCAATTGTGTAAACCAGGGCAGCCAAAAACAGACACTTCAGACCCACCAAGCCAGGGTGGTTGAATCCCAGCTGCTGATGGCTTCATTTGCCTGAACTGTAGGAACTGCTTAGACTGCCAGAGACCCAAGCCTCTGGAATACTGAACAGGGCTGTCCTAGCAACTTTTGGGGTTTTTTTTACTTTTTTTTCAGCATAGATGATTGAATCTCATGCCCAGAAATGTTCTCATACTTACAAAATAAACATGACCAGCATTTCCTGCTACTTTGTAATGTTAATTTAAAATGCTTTTATTTATAGAAATTCATCATACAGTTCCTGAAATAAAATTTGTATCTTACTGTAATTGGTGTCTGCTTTAACTCTTCTCTTAACACTGAACTGTAGGTAAATAACTATTCCTAGTTAAGCCAAGGTGCATATACACAGAACATGTGTATGTGTATATACATATGTATATGCGTGGTACTATTTCTCTTGATTTTCAAAAACTTTTTCTTTTCTTTTCAGTGGGATGCCATAACTGAGATGGATGAACACAATCGACCCATTCATACTTATCAGGTATGTAATGTGATGGAACCAAACCAGAACAACTGGCTTCGAACAAACTGGGTCTCCCGCGATGCTGCACAGAAAATTTATGTGGAAATGAAGTTTACCCTGAGGGACTGCAACAGTATTCCATGGGTACTGGGAACCTGCAAGGAAACTTTCAATCTCTACTACATGGAGTCAGATGAGTCTCATGGTGTAAAATTCAAGCCAAACCAGTACACTAAAATTGACACTATTGCAGCTGATGAGAGCTTTACCCAGATGGACTTGGGTGACCGCATTCTTAAACTCAACACAGAAGTTCGTGAGGTCGGGCCAATAAACAAGAAAGGATTTTACCTTGCTTTTCAGGACATTGGAGCATGCATTGCTTTGGTCTCAGTCCGTGTTTATTACAAAAAGTGCCCTTTCACAGTCCGTAATTTGGCTATGTTTCCTGATACTATTCCAAGGGTTGATTCTTCCTCTTTGGTGGAAGTACGAGGCTCCTGTGTGAAGAGTGCAGAGGAACGTGATACTCCAAAGTTGTATTGTGGAGCAGATGGGGATTGGCTTGTGCCTCTTGGACGATGCATCTGCAGTGTAGGATATGAAGAAGTGGATGGCTCTTGCCATGGTAAGAAAATATTGATTGATTTCTTTTTTAGTTTGAAAAGACAGTCTTATAGTGTGATATGCACAGCATAAATCTCATTGTGTATTGAAGATATTACATATTTTCAAGGAATGCCTCTTGTCCAGAAACAAAGTTATTTGAGGTCACGATATTGTGGATTTCTAAGAAAATATTTAGTTACTTAAGACAACCTTAATTTTGTCTAACTGTAAGTGCCAACGATGTGCATAGGTAAGTTAGTCACCTTGAGTCCTTTTGTAGTTACTGTAGATAAACGCATGCTTTGGAGTAGGATTCTTCTACCATGTTTTAGATATCTATCATGGGATGAAATGAGCAGTGACTGAAATTTTTTTTTTTCCCTCCTTAATATACGTTAAAAGGGAATCTAGACAATTAGCTCAGACTTGGATCAGTCCTCTAAGCACATAAAGGCAGAGGAAATTAATTCACCTAAAGAGAATAGCATGCATGTTAACGTAGCAGAAAATCATTAGGTATCAAGTTCAATCAGACATATTTGAAGCCCAGTTCAGGATTAATGAAAAAAGCTTAAAATCAAAAGTGTTCAAATTGGTTTCATTGCTGTATATCCTAACACTATATATCTAGCACTGTGGTTTTTTGTGGTTTTTTGTTTTTTCATTTTTTCACCAGAGACTAATGTACAAATGTAGCAAGACAGGTTGTTAGTGAAGCAGGTGTAAGTACATCAGTTAGTTGCTTAATCTTGTTTGCCACTTTCCTGTATCTTAAGAATTGTCTAACTGAGGAGAGCTATCATGGTGAGTTCTCTTCAGGAATTGTGCAGAGACTGTACTCTGTGCTGATCTGTGCAGAACAACATAGCACTGCACCTTATCACTGTGATTTCAAATTAAGGATGTTTCAAATCAAGATTTCAACTTGGAGATGGCTGCAAAGGGAAATGTGTTTTCTTCCACTATCAGTCCTTCATTTTTATAGGTAGGAAAGTGAATACAACCCTTTCATTCCCCCTCTTGGAAGCGTTGTTACATTTGTTGAACTTTGCGATAACTCGGTTTCATACACAAATGGAAAAACCTTGTTCACTTAAACTTTTGTTCTGTTTAAAACAGGAAACTTTAAGGAAACTTTTGTCAGGAAACTTTAATGCTGTGCATTGTCTCCACTCATTTATTCAATGGGCAATTCAGTCTGCTGCTGAATGGGCACCTCTTAAGTGAAATGGAATACCCAAAGCCATGAGTGTTTGCATATTCTTAACTATTTACCCTAGGAGTAACAAATTCCCATTTTAGAAACCTATGATTTAATAGAGCTTCCATGTGTCTTTTGAAGTGTTTTTCGTACGAGTCTGATGTTTTCCATTTAGTCATCTTCAGCAAATTTTAATATTAGTACCACTTTTTCTGATTTTTTCCAGTTTTTGTCTTTACTGACTTCATGAATGTAATGCCACTAAGGGAAGCCCAAACGTATCAGATATTTTCAGAGCGTAAAGGGCAGCAATTTCACTAGTGCTCACTCTTCAGCTCCTATGCTTAAACCATGAGTTAGAAGGCTTACTGTAAAGGTGGCCATGTTTTCCTTTATGCCAAAGCTGCTGGTGGATATCACTACCTATTTGGATAGCAACCTTTCAGATAACAATTTCCCACTGTTTTTAAAATCCTAGAGAAGCAACTGAAGTAGATTTTGGCAGCTGAAAATCTAACGGGCAACATTTCAGTTATTTCAAAATAGGTTAGTTTTATATGTACCTCTCTTTGTGAATCTATCACTATTCCCTGTCTCTTGTATTTGTTTTTAAAAGCATTATTTCAGAGTGAAAGTGAGAAGAATTCACAATTGGATTAAAATATCCATGCTTATTAAATGTGTACCCCAATGTGTCTAAAGCAGTTCAGAGACACATTGATAGAGAATTTTTTCATTAATTTAGCAACCATATTCCTTTTCTAAATTCAATGGGGAAAAAGTCACATTGATTGCAAGAGATTGCTACTTCTATCATGTTTCTTAATGGCATAACCTGAAAAAATGCCATCTTCTCTGAACTGATTGCATAAATAATCTATCATTCTTTGATTTGCATCTACTGTCGAGATTCGCTCCTTAAGATCCTGAAATAGCAGCAACATTTGCATATTCTTCTGTTTCTTTAGGCATTATTAAACAAGTTAGGACAAATAATTTTTCAATGCTAATCATAAACAGTAATCTAATTTGAAGTGCTTACTTTGCTAAATCGTTGGTTACCAGCCCCATTCACAAGTTGTAGCATAGAGGGAGGAGGTGCTGCATAGGATTTTAGTAAACATCAATTAAAAGTATAAAGTTCAGTGTCCCTCGCATCCAGAGGGACCTTGACATGCTTGAGAGGCGGACCCATGAAAATGAACAAGGCTAAATGTAGGGTCTGTCATGTTCTATACGTGGGTGGGAGCAATCTCAAGCACAAAAACAGGTTTGGCAGAGAATTGATTGAGAAAAGCCTTGAAGAAAAGGACTTGGGAGTTTTGCTTGATGAGAAGCTCAACTTGAGCTGGTAATCCCAAAAAAGCCAACCATATCCTGGGGCACATCAAAAGAAGCATGGCCAGCAGGTCAAGGAAGGGGACTTTCAACCTCTACTCTCCTCTGGTGAGACCCCAGCAAGAGTACTGTGCCCAGTTCTGGAGCACCCAACACAAGCAGGACATGGAGCTGTTGGAGTGAGTCCAGGAGAGGGCCACAAAGATGATCAGAGGTCTGGAGCACTGCTTCTATGAAGACAGGCTGAGAGAATTGGGATTGCTCAGCCTGGAGCAGAGAAGACTATAGCGAGACCTTGTATAGTGTCCACCCAGTACCTCATGGGGACCTACAAGAAAGCTAGAGAGGGACTTTGTACAAGGGCATGTAGAGACAGGATAAGGGGGATTGATTTAAAGCTGAAAGAGGGTAGATTTAGGATAGGTATTCAAAAGAAATTCTACACAATGAGGGTGGTGAAACGCTGCAACTGTTTGGCTGGGGAAGTTGTTGCTGCCCTCTCCTTGGAAGTGTTCAAGGCCAGGTTGAGCAGTCTGGTATAGTGGAAGGTGTCCTTGGCCCATGACAGTAGGGTTGGAAACAGATGACCTTTAGGGTCATTTCCTCAGCTAATTCCATTCTCTGATTCTATGAATGCATTGAGTTTTTGTTTAACTTTTTTCTGTTATTCATTACTTGAATTTGTGGTAACGTTTCATTGTTAGTTTTTCTAATATGGAAGGGATTTAAACTTTTTTACTGTACGTAAGAAATGATGGGGTTTTTTTCATAATTTGAGTTTGAAGAGCTTCAGAGTTCAGTGTAGTCAATGACAGTACTTGAGACCTATGTGATTCTTAGCAATGTGTATTTTCCACTGAAAAATGTACTCTTTAGCCTGCATAAGGCTACACAACATCTGTGAACACAGAGCATATTTTGAGTTCTGAATTGTTTAATTCTAAAAAATGGCATTGCAGCATGAAATTCCAAGTTCAGTTTTTAGGTTGAGCCATATAAGCAAAGAAGTTTAAAAAGCCACAATTTCTCAAATATGTCTTGCCTCAGGTATTGTGTTATTGTAAACTGTTGGATATTGATCCTACTGCCTATTCTCTGTAAACAGTGGACAAAACTTAGCAAAAGGACTGCGGTGATTGATTTTGTTGCTGTATATGACTTGGTAATATTGTTGCATTATTTGAGATTAGCAGCAGCCCACAGTAAATATCAAACATTTAATACTATGCAAAACAAATTGTTTTGTAAAATGAATATAGGAATACATACAATTATGTTCAACTGTGTATGGAATGAATACATTTTTAAATTGTTATTCATTTAGTTTTTACTTTGTAACTTGCTGTGCAGATTTCTCAGCTACTTTGGATAAGTTTTCTCCTTGTGCATTAGGCTCATGTGCAGAGCATCTTAGCATTGTAGAGTGTGTTATGGGGCTGTGTCTGAGAATTGTGCCACAAGATAACAACAGGTTAGGTCTGCAGGCTTTAATAATGTAGGTGTGAAGGGGCTAGTGCACAGTCTGGGAGAGGAGAGCTTGTGAGAGGCTCTTGTGCTGGGCTGTATGTGTGTTACCAAGGTGGCAAAGTAGGGAATAAGGCAGTCTGTATGTCTCATTCACAAGTCTTTTAGTATATGGGTATGCAGATGAATTTCTTTATGTAGAATGAGGCACTTGCTTTCAATGATGACAAGCTAGTGACAGCTGAATTCTTGGTCAAGCCTTATAATGGCTTGCAAAATAACTTTTAATGAAAAAATTCAAAAAGGTTTATTTGTTAGAAATAAACATATTCATGCTAGCATGCAAATTCTTCGTGTATTTGTAAAACCAGAAATAACAGACTAATAGGAAGTATGCTATAGTGTGGTAAGAGGTGAAGGAGAAAGACACTAACTCTGTCCTGTGTTCCTTGCTGTGGTGGTATTTGGCCTCAAACTCAAGACTAAGTGACTGTCTGGTCATGGGTAATATGTTTCACTTCCTTACCACACAAACTTTTCTATTTTATTCTGGGAGTGACTAGCTAAAGCTTGAGCTCAAAGGATTGAGATCAATTTTATTTGGAAAATGTTCATTGCACCTTATATGTGATCAACCTTAACTGTTTCAATAATCACATATATTGACTGTAAGGTATTTTCTCTTGAGCAAAAACCATGGCCTGCTGTGTTTAATAGATATACATTTAAAAATTTCACTTAAATCTTAACACTTTATGTAGATATGTATATATCTATAATATTCAGAGAGTTCTGCCTCAGTGGTTCACAGAATCAAGGCATTTGCATTTTTTCTAAAACAAAACAAACAAAAAAATCCCACAAAAGAACTAAAACAAAACTTAACACTTCTTTTTTCGCATGCTTCTCCTGAGCACAAGCACTTGAATTTATAGTTTGAAAAAATTAAAACATTTTAGAATGTTGGTATTGTTGACATATGTGAGGTCCCTATGAGAACTCAAAGTTGAGCTCCAAAATCTGAAGATAATCACCTGCATTCCCTCCAAGGAAGATTATTAATGAGTAACACATTCACAAATAAACCATAAAACACATTCTGTAATGGAATTTTTCCCGTAGAGGTTACCCATCATTTTATTCAGTCAATTATTAAAGTATTTATGCTGAGAAATGTAGTTTCAAAAGCAATCAATAAAGGCTTTCTTCTTGCGTGCTGTAGCCTGGGAATTGCAAAGACATTTTTGACAAGAAGTATGTCCTGAATCCAAAAAAAATATGTAGGAATGTTTGAAAACTTGAACGGTACTTGCTTCTTGTAACTCTCAGTAAGAATGCAAGTGAGGTGAAAGTTGCTTTAGCCAACTAACTTATCCTTTCCTTCTTACAACATAAGATTGACAATACTATCAAAAGCCAATGTTTTATACAGCAAGACAGACATAGATTGTAAAGTCATTCTTTGTTATGGAACAACTTAGATTTTAAAGGCAATAGTATTTCAAAGAATATTGGAAATCACCCCTGCTTTCCCAAATTTTGTGTCATGTTAGAGACATCATTTGATCAAGACAGTTCAGAGGCTACTCACAAGCTTGAGCTCTCGCCAGATGAAAAAAGAAAATAGACCAGCAAAAGCAATACTATTGAGTACAAGATCTATGACTGACACCTTTGTATAAGACAAAAGGGAGGGCAAGGAAAACTTCCATGAAAGTTGAGGTGCCAGTTACCGAGATTTCTCTGTCCTCGGTACTTTTGATCAGGGCTCATGCCAAAGTACTTCTTGAGGGGGCAGAAGTTTGACTTCAGTCACAGCTCCTGAAAACAAAACCTCATTTCTGGCAGCACATCACCGTGCATCATTGAATACAATGTGTGCCAGAGCTGCTGGGGGGTCAGGGAGTGAGGGTTTCTTGCTTCTCCCTGGCCTCTGTTGTTACAGAAGAGCTTAACGCCTTCAGTTTGGTGGAGCTGCAAGTTATAGTCAGTTCTCCACCGTGACTTACAGCACTGAGCCTGCAGCTTTCAAGAGAAATTATGAAGATGGATGTTTTTTTGATCTGCAGTGCTCTTTGAAGGCTCTTGGATGTTTCTTGGCAAGAAGAGAGGATCAGTAACTGGAACGTCAAAAAGTCAGCTGCTATATTACTTTTGGATGGCAAATTGTGAAAAGGAAATAATTTTTGGGGTCTGTAGTGCCATAGTACTTTGTTGGTGCTTTTACATGGGGAGCTGCAAGAGCTGTGTATCAAGTGCCTACTTACAGAACCATTTCACATGGCACCTGATAGCAATATAAAAAAGGAAATAGAGGTGAACATCTGACACAGTTTAGAGATGTTTTACTTTCTTGAAGCATCTGCCCCCTCTCTGGCATATCTGAGGTAATCTTACGAAGGTGCTGTTGCTGTTTTGGCATTGTATTTATTATTATTACTAATCTACTTTGTAGAATATTTCTGCTTGTTCAGCAGAACACTTCCCTTATCTGCATATGCTAAATAAGTTCTGAGGTACTCTTTTGGTTATACCCTTCTCTCATCATCAGTCTTGCTGGTGTTTGTATAAATGCTTTAGTTTGTCTGTCTTCATGTCTGTCTCAGATCTCATGTCACATCATTTAGATTTCTTAAAATAATTTCGTGTAGATATTCAGAAGGCACAAACCAAGCAAACAAAGCCAACCTGAAGCATTACCAGAAGACACAAAATTCTTTAAACTTATGGTTCATAATTTTATTTTGGTGTATAAAAAGTGTATTTTCTCAAAAGAATTAATTTGCTGAGAAATTTTGTGAAGATTCTGTTGACAAGTTTGTGTTTTTCATAGGTCTTACTTTCATTTTTCTTTTAGGCAAGTCACTGGCAGAAAGTTTTCTGTTCAGATTTTCAGTGTTTTGTTGACTAAAAGATAAATACTTCCAAAAATAAATGGCACAAAATAAAGTCTGTGTGCTGATCAGTGTTTAAACTTAGCTGTAGGATTTGAAGAGAGTCAAACTGAATACAGTGTATATCTGTTGCGTATGCAAACCACATTTTTAGTATGCCTGTTGAACAGGATTCTCTGTTTATACTAAATTTTTTTTTTAAAGTTGGAAAGCATTCATGATGCATTTCTTCTGTATCAACCTGCTGTAAATAGTGAATGTGCATCTAGGGTGCTTTCAGGCAAAAACGATAGCATTTGATTGAGCGCATTTCTTTGCAATTTTTCTCAGTGCTCAATCATACAATCAAAGAATGCCAGGTTGGAAGGGACTTCAAGGATCATCTGATCATCATCAAATGGTTGGGGTTGGAAGGGACCTTAAAGATTATCAAGGTCCAACCTCCCTGTGTTTGTAGGGACACCTCCCACTGGACCAGGTTGCACAAGGCCTCATCCAACCTGGCCTTAAACAGCTCCAGGCCAGGGACATCAACAACCTCCCTAGGCAACCTATTCCAGTATCTTACTACCCTCATGGTGAAGAAATTGTCCAACCTTTTAAAGCTTTTTTTCTGCTTCCTTTATGTTTAAAAGAAAAAAAAAACAAAAAAAACAAGTCCTTATTCTGTACTGTTAGTTGTGTGCCAAGAAGTGAGGTTGACTTTGTCCTTGAGGAGTATGCATGTTTCTTAATCCACCAACATATTTCTAATATGAAAATGTTTTCTAAATGAAAAAAGTCATGGCCAAAGATAATCCACATATTCTCATGTTTCAACATGCAGGTAGTATGTGCTGTATGTTGATTCTCATTTGTAGAGGATGTAGCTCTGTAGAGCTTCAGAGGGACCTAGACATTTATTATTTTTAGTCCCCACAGCAAGGGTATGGAAGAAAACACAGTCTATATAAACTAAATTTAATTCTTATTGGTTGCTCTACGTTACCTTGTCCCTAAAGGTTTATGTGGTTGATGTTTTGTTACAGATTTTGAGTGCTGTTAATAGCTGATACAGTTAAGCAGCTGATATGAACCCATTTGAATCTGTCTATCCTGACATCATTTCAGCTGCAGTGAAAAGTGGCAGCTCTACACTACCTGCAGCCAGGCCTGACCTCCAGGGGAGCAGCCCCCCAGCCCCTCTTGCAGGAGCCCTTCTCTGCTGCTGTTGGTCTTCCACATTTCACCCCTTCCTTAGCTCCTTCTCTGAAGCATCAGCTACTTCTGTGTTTCCTCACCAGCAGCTCATGGAGGATCTGCCTCAGGCCTGATCTCCAGACTCTTACCTGTTGCCTGGACCTCACCTGGCATGTGTCCATGTTGTTTAAGAGCAGTCATGATCTGAGTGGCAATAGGTAGATTTTTGTGACTGAACTAGGTCTAAAAGGATAAATTAATAAGGACTGGTTTATGGTCTGACACATGCCTGACATGCAGTCCCCTAGTGATATAGCTGATGCATTGAAAGTTTGTTTCTTGAAGGGTTTGGGGTATTTTTTTGGTTTGGTTTGGAATTCCCCCCACTCTCCCCCTCTTAACTTCACTTTTAGGAGACCCGTCAATTCACAGGAGAATATTCTGCAGGGACTAGTCTTGACTTCCCAAGAGTTGGCTAACCTGGTGGTGGTGGCTTTTTGAACAGTAATTTCTATGAATCTTGCTATTGTGCAAAGTAAATACCTCAGCAAAGGAAGGTGATACTTGGGAACCAACCCACTGCAGCAAGCTTGTGCTTTTCCAGGGTTCTTCTAATGTTAGAATAAATTATGTAAAATAGGTCTTGTACCTACCAGTGAGACATCTAACAGAGTCAAGGACTGCACTTGAAATATCTTTCTTTAAAGAAGCATTGCTTCAAAAGGATAATGATCAAAGCATGAATAAATTCCCAAAGGATATGGAAATGTATGCATGAGAGATTATACTCCAAATGGTAACAATGAATGTTTAGTTATTTGATAGCTGGCTATTACAATGTAACAGCTATGTATGTGAAATGTCTTAATTTTGCTGTGGCAGCTTGACGGTAGTCCCAGATGTTAAATTTTTCAAAGCTTATCTTACATGTATTCATAAACAAGATGAAAGTGTTAATTCTAATTAAAATGATGCACAGTTCAGTAGCAGTCCTAATAAAGTCTCTGAGGAACAGTAAATTTAATAGCAATGTATCTTCTATGCAGAGTCAGAATTTAGATTTCAATTTTACAGTAAAACACTCTTCAAGGAAAAACTGAGTACTCAAGATAGAAAAACTGAACATTCATATTCAAAAGTCATTTGAATATGTGCAGTATTTTACATACCAGTATCTGTGTGTTAGTAGCTTAAGCAGGAAACTGGGAGGAAAAAACCCAAACCTCCCAACCTTAATGAGTATTCCTGTGTCATGAAATATTATTAGACTTGGTGAATATGATCTTAATGATCACATTCACTATCATATTTGTTTATTGCTAACTTGTTTGGCATGATTTTAAAGCAATAATTGTGAAACTATAATTTCTTCATGTAGCATACTTCAATGTTAAACTACAGCATTGTGGAGAAGCTTTTTAAAGGTGTATGTTCAAGACACGTTCGTAGGAACAGCGAGAATCTGGGTGTAGAATTGTTGGCATATGAGAGTCTGGATTAATAGTTGAAGATATAAGAGGGCTTTTTTGGTTGTTTGTTTTCTGTAACTCAATACATTTTCCACCATATTAAAAGAGAAAACACAAAAGAAGCTGCAAAGTCACACAGTCAGTAGTCAGTAAAGACCCTGAGGAGAGGCACGGGGGAATGCCTGAAGGACATAGTTGGTTTGTAGCATTCAGGTTGCAAATAAGGCAAACCCCAGAGCAGGAGGATATATGCCGCTTCTTTTCAAAATCAGAATAGGGATTCTTTAACTCACAGTAAAGAAATAATACATATTATTATCTCTGCATGTATGTTTCTCTGTTAGACATGCATTATTGTACTCTTGCATATTTATTTCAGTTTTTAAAAATTATGCACGCTATTGCCATAATTGCATGGTTAAGAGAAATTCTGTGTTGTGAAGGAATTGGAGTCTGCAAAAAATCTTTTAAATTCTGGATAAAAATATGGATTTTATTAAAATTTATGTCCTAGGGGAAGTTTAGACTGATCAGAAAATTTTTTTCCATTTTAAAATGCTTTGCTAAAGAAACATGAATTGTACCAATGACACAATATAACAAAATATTTTTTTAAAATTTTGAAAATGTGACTTAATTGTAGAAAATTCAAAATCCTTTTTTTGAGGGTCTTTTGAATATAGTAACATTGTTCCTCTTCCATTTTTTTTTCTTTCTTTATTGAATTATTATACCACGACCATGCAGAATGCTTCACTTTTGTAAAAAAATTGTTACTAATTACAAGTGATAATTATCTGGGGTTTTGTGCTTCATGTTTCTTTTTTTCTTCTTTAAGTATTTTATTTTTAATATCCTGACATAATATTAATATTATTAATATCCTGATATTTACCTGTGTGGGCTGTTTGTAACTCTGTCAGGTGACTAAAATTTTTTATTCAAATTTTATGTGTCCAAGATCTTAAAATCTGTTGAAATTTGAAATATTTAATAAGAAGTCTCCAAATGAACTACTGTGTTTAACTGAAAAACAGATAAACAGGGCTAGCAGAAGAGAGAGAAATCTGTTTACATCCATGATGTCCCTATGGCAATAGCCACCATATTGAACAACTCTCATTACAGAGATTTTTCAGTGCTCTGAACTGTTTGTGATCTCTAGATGGCTACTGGTCAGTCTGTGAGAGACTGGCTAGACTCCTCTTGATAAATTTAATTAGATTTTGCCTTCATATGGCTCAGATTAGGTGGGAGGGGGAAGTTCTTATGGTTTAGTTTATCTATATAAAATGAACGTTAATTTTGCTACTGCAAAAATGCAGATGGACAATTTAATGTTACAGATCCTGTAAAGACTGTTGAAAGTGGAAGCAGAGTAACAGTTTCAGATTACTGTCATTCTCATCCTCCTCTTCTGTGCAACTGATTTATCGGTGATTTATTTAGCTGGTGTGTTCCAATCCATTAACCACAAGCAAACTCTGCAACCACATCTGTCAGTTGGTATTGCCAATTTTAGAATAAAAAGCTCAAGAGGAAGGAAAAACTTACTCAGTTTTTATAGCCAAATTATGGTTTTGGATGAACCTGGGCTCATCATTTTGCAGAGAACTCTGCAAAACCTTGCTCTTCAGTAAAGAGTTTTCACCCTAGGCTGAATGAGATGTAGGTGCCCTACCTAGAAAAAAAAAATTTACCCTTAACCCGAGAGATTTGGTTTCAGAACTTTTGAAAAGGGCAAAAGAGAAGGTTGCAATCCTTAATCTGAATGTCCGGAAGTGTTATGATGGACAGCAGCAGAAAACACTGAAACAGTTACAAAAGAGTAAAGAGTACAAAATTCTTTCTTATGGCTACATGACTATCAATTATACCATAACATAACAGACAGAAAATAGTGATAAATAGTATAATGGAACAAGGTAAATTCATGTTGTTATATCACAGCTGAAGGTGATTCAAGAAATATTTTGTTGGAAGGCAGTCTTTGACAGGAAAAAGGTTTTCTTTCTTCCTTCCTTTGTGTAGTGATGACTGGTAAACACTGAACTTGAGAAACTTTCTATAGTATGTAAGTACAATGCAAAAATTGGTTATTGATGTGGCTCTGAAACTTAGGCTGTCATCTGATAGCAGGAGTGAAGCACTATAGGGCCACATGATATAAAAAGAGTATTTCTTTCAAGACAGACATGACATAGAGTTGCAGATAATTAACTATATGTATTGTGATCTGTCAAGGGCAAGTTTAGAATTTTAGTGACAAACTGAGAACAGGAGCAATTAAATCTTCCAGAGTTTTCCTGAAACACTTTTTTTGAACACTCATCATAAGATGGAGCCTGTTACATGCATGTTTCAAACTGGGAAAGCTGCAAAATCCACTGTGACTTAACAGCTGAAATTAGTAGGCACTATATGTTTTTCAAACTGTAGTATTAGTCCTGTTTGTGAGAGCAGCCAGCATCCATATACTCAAGAACAAACCCAGATGCTGAAATGCATGCCATCTTTAATAAATAGATGTATTTTACAGGATTTTTCTTCTGTTTGCAGAGAATGTCAGTTGTGTGGCTGAATTCATTTCAGTAATCAGGTTATTGGACTTCAGTTTGCTGTCTCCCATTGCTGGATTTTGTAAAACACAAAGAACATAGGAATGAGCTGACATCATTTAGTGGGGTCCTTTACTTTTTGAACTTTTAAAATGCCTCACTTGTCCTTTGCCATTTATGTTAAAGTTTATGACTTTGTTTTAGATTGTGATGTGTACACATCAAAGCACTACACACTAAACTCGGAATTTTCAGTATCAGACTTCAGCAGTTCTGGTCTATGAAACTGTCAGGGGATTTTTTTATTATTTTGGGAGTGTGGTGATGAGTAATTTAGATGGTAAGTGAAAATTCTATAGTTTTGAAAGGAAAATAGTGTCTAATTTCCATTAAGGTCATGCAAATCAAAATCCAGTCAATGGTTGACTAATTGTTAATGCATGTGTGCCATTACAATCAGAAAAAAAAATCCAGTCATCAACTTTATAGTTGTTAAATAATTGTATAGCCTCAGATTAGAGGGAGGACAACACTTACAGGGATCAGCAGGCACAACCACCTTCATAATTCTCCATTAGTGTGATTTAATACTTATGCAGCAGTTCTTCATACAGTTTGTTGGCTGGTTTCCATTTCAGTTTTGGCTTGGGTTTTGTGTGCTTTTTGTTTGTTTGTTTTTAATATGAACAACCCACTTATGTCCTAGGTAACTGTAGCAGAAGAAACAATCACAATATAAATTTTAAAATCTGCAAATAATTGTAGGATTGTTCTTTGTGGACATATTTTGTTGCTTTAAAAATATAGGTCATGCTAATCACCATAGCCTACAGAGAGAAATAATTTATTTTATTTTTACAGTAAATGTAAAACCAGCACTTGCAAGCTGTGTGCAGATAAAATGATGTGCCTTCATAAAATATTATTGCCTAGCGTAATGATCCAAAACTAACCACATCTTTTAAAAAGGGAGCACTGAGATTGCTCTTACTCATGAGTGTTGAATTAGAATTGATTCCTATGTGACAATATTATAAGAGAAAAAGATCTGAAGAGGAAATCTTCTGTACCATACCACTCTTGTGTCAGTACTAGTTTTGTACATGTTTACTGGTAGTGCATTTGAGAAACCCACATCCATGATGCAGCAGATGGATCTCCCTCCCCTCCTAGTGTCCCTGTGCTGCTGGCAGCAGGCAGGAGGGACCAAAGCTGCTGCTGGGAGATGCTCCCTGGCAGGCAGTGTGTTGCTGGGATCTCATACAGTGGCCTGTGCTAGCTGAGGTCTTTGATAGCAGTCAGTGCATTTGAATTATTTCTGCTGCTCCTTGCTGTAATGGAGACATAAGGAGCAGAATCACAGTTCCCACAGAAAGGGGCTGGCATGGGTACAGCCACCTCTGCTGCCTGACAGCAGCCTTGGCAAGAAACCTTCCTTCTCCAGGAGCAGGCTGAGGTTTCATCTTGGAAAGACCAGGAGGGAACTAGCATATGTGACAGCAACAGCCAAGGGCCTGAAAGTGAGATGTGGAACTAGTTTATTTTAGTGTCATCTCACCTTTTATTAATTTACCGGTCTTTTTACCCATCACCTCTTCTTACCAATGCTGCAGTGTCCAAGCAAGGTCTGCAAGCACTTCAGCACTTGAAGTCCCCAGTGGTGTATTCTGTCAGACATGACCAGTTAGCATCTTTGGGCACAAAATCCCTGCAGCAGAGACTGTTAGTTATGGTACTGAGTCTTTTGCATGAAGTTACTTCTTCATAATCAGAAACCACTGCAATGTAAATGTGTTGTGAAAGCTGTAATTTCCTGATATCCTAGTTGAAAAGAAGTTTTTTATTCACAGTGTGAAAGCAATCTTAAAGTTTAAAGCTTGTTTTGTTTTATTTTTTTTCCCTGAAATAGCAACCAGTCCTGTAGCAATAAAAAGAATATAATTTCTAAAGAATAGCAAGCAATGGTGGTAACTACTGGACAATAATATTTAATTAGCAGAAAAGGAATTATTTGTAAGAATAATAGAAACAAAAAGGATTTTCATTCAAGGGAAACCTGTAAAACTGCTATCTTTCTATTTAAGAACATTCCTACTCTTTAGAAATATATTAGGTAAACCTGAAAGGAATGAAGGCATAGTAGCTATAAAACAACCTATTGATTTTTTTACTAAATCTCTGTCTTTGGTAATTTTTACAGCTGCCTACATCCCAAAATAACACATTGTAGTTACTAGAGAAGCAGTGTAAGTAATTGGTATTTGATTGGCTCTTTATCCCTTACCTTATGCCTCTTTACGTAAATGTTAATAGCATCGGTAGAGCAATTTAACCTGAAACTCATACACAGGAACCCAGTGAAATTTTTCTGTTACTTCAGAAATGAATAGTAGTAATATTAAAGATACTCATGCAGCACTTATTTCCAAAACATCTTATTTCCAGCAACATTTATTTCCAAAACACCAACTTCCAAAACATCAGTACTTTTACTTTTGCACATGTATTCCCCTAGGTATTTCTGCAGCTGTTTTGTTTTCTGTTTCTGAAAGGTGTGGGGTTGTGTTTTCTTGTTTTTTTGTTTGCTTGTTCATGGATTTTTTTTCATTTTATTTTTCAAGAGATATAAAATATAGACATTCTAAGGAATGAATAAATGGTTACAGTAGCTGTCATTACTGAGAAAACTCCATGATAAGCTACTAAAAGAGTAATAGCAAGCCCCTTTTCTCAAAAGGGACTTGTAACTAAGAAAATGTGTGACCTCGGTTCCATTGTGAACAATTAGATGTGGCAGGTATCTTGAAAAAATAGAGAATGTGATAAAAATATTGAAGTGTTTTTCTTCTACTTTAGACTTATGTGCTAGTGATGGTTGGTGAAGGTAATGAATCCTTAAAAAAAATAAATCGCTACACTCTCTAGTTTATTGAGTATATTAAATACAAAGGAGTTAGTGGTACTGTTTTGGGTTTTATCATCTTAGTAAAGTGATCTTGAAAGCCTGCCAAAATTATCAGCTAAAAAATAAAAGCATTGTTTAGTCCTTGCTACATTTCTCAAAGTGTTTTTTATCAGTTCTGAAATATTTCCTTATCGCTGTGCTCAGGAGCAAACTTGTATGCAAACTTAGTACAGGAGAAGGGTGGAAAAGTTTTCATGTGGAAAAGATGCTGAGTGCATTTGAAAACTCCTTTGGCTTAACTGCAGAGTTAGAGCAAGCACTTTCATACTAGCAACCATTTGTGACATTTTATTTTTAGCTTTTTTTAAGGTCACAAACTTCGAAATGGTTTGGATCAGGTTTTAAGCTAATGTTAATGTTTATAGTCATTGACAAGAAATGCGCAATATTGGAAGGTGTGACAGGCCAGGCTCCTCTGGTTCTCTGTGCAGTTAATGGAGGCAATTTGGCTCTACCAGACAGTGATTCAGAGCAGGAGTGGAATGTAGTACAGTGACATCTCATTTGAAATAACTGATCTCTCTCCAATGCCTGAAAAAAAAGATGATCAAGACAAACCTTATGAGGCTGAAGCTATCTCTTGTCTGTTTTGTCTTAGGAGATATATAACAGAATTATGAGTGCACTGGAAAAAAAAAAAAAAAAAAAGGCACATGTGAGTGAATGTATTTTATTTATTAGTGACATCCCTGAGATATTTCACTCTCCTTTCATTCTTTGCTTTTAAATATTGTCAAGATGTTACGTTTCGAAACATAATACTTCCCTGAGGAGAATGTTGTGGCACTACTTGCCGTAGTCAGTATTCATAATGCATCTGCCAAGGAGTGTTTATCTCTCTTCTCCCTCAGGTTGTGATGTTCTTCTTCCATGTTTGCTGGTCAGTGTGTTTCTCATTCTTTCAGAACAAGCATTTGCATATCAAAGGCCTGATATGAGTAAACATACTTTAAACTTCCATCTGTCATTCTCTTCCCATTGAGACACAAAATAAGAACAGTAGAGCAAGCAAGAGGTTTAGTCTTAGTTCTTTAATTCTATATCAATTTGCTTTGAATTATGAAAGATGCCTTGGTACAATTTTTTAAAGCTATATTTCTATCATCTTTGAATAGAAGCTATACTGAAAATAAGATCAGTACTCTTTGAAGAAGTGATACTTCAGAGAAAAAACAGAGCACATTCCTTCTTAATTTCTAACAATATTTTGTAATATTTAAAAAAGAATAAAAATAAATTCAGAATCTCCTCAGTCTTTCTCTGTTAATAAAACGTTCAACTCGATACGTCTTCACATTCCTAAAAATGTAATATTCCTTAATACTCTTTTGTAAAGCAGGCATAATTCCTTGGTGTATCTACTGATGTGAGAACAGGAGTTAACATTAGTTTTCAGTAGAAATTTGTCTTTGTAATTTCAAGGAATGAAATCCAAAACCTGGTATTGAGATTGTATTGGAGATTGCCAGTGGCAATTGAATTACTGTTACTCTTAGTGTGTGCGTTCATGTTTATTTTGAAAGCTGAAGTCATATCATTTAGGTGAGCACTGCCTCTCTCTGTCCTGAGCGCAAACAAGATTGGTGCTGCCTGGGTCTCACTGGAGTGAGCAGCAGCAACACAAGGATCCCGAGGGAACAATAGTTCCTTTAGTTGCTAAGTACTTCTCTGGTGGGGTCTCCACAGGTTCAGCAGAGAAAACACTACTGGTTCTCTGCTGTCTGCCATCTCAGCATGTGTTTCCATGGAAGCAACATTTCACCCCGTCAGCTTGCTTCACACAGTTTTCAGGATGAGTTTCTGCTTGCTTTTCCCTTTTTATTATTTCTAAACCTCTACTGATTTTAAGTTGGCAGGAGTTCATTGTGTGAGACTGAGCAGAAGATCGGCTGGCATTTCTCTTTATTTTTGTTTGAAGCCAAATGTGGATTTACTGCCAAAGAGTTAAATTATCTTTGATAGAGAGGATCAGGTCGCAAACTCCTTGGAGCAAGGCTCTCATATTTTCATTTATACTTGTACAGCAAAGTCCAGTAGGGTCACAACCACAACTGGGGCCTTTGAGCAGTGTTTTAAAGCTATAAACTTCTAAGACATCTGCTCTGCAGTTCAGAATGCAGTCAAAAGCCTCACTCTGTTGTCCTTGGAAACCATCCCTTTTAGAAAGATCAATGTGGAAGAAAAATATTCATCTAAATGTCATAAATCTACTCTAGTGTCCAGTCTACAAAAAAACCCCAACCCAACAAACCAAAAAAAAACCAACCCAAAAACACCCGAAGCCCCTAACCAACAAAAACAATTCCAAAACTCAAAACCAAAAAACGAAAGCCAAAAAATAACCCTGCTTAGAAAGATCTGTGAATGGAGCTGGTGTTTTTCCTTTTGCCCTCAATAAAAATTTTGTAGGATAAATTGAGCTGACCAGAACCACTGTGCAAATACATAGCATTAGTGCCTTAGTCATTGGACAGGTGTAACTGCTGAATTAAATTACCTTTTGTTATACAAGAATGCATGTGTAATTATTGCTAGAATTTCAACAGCGTGCAATCCAGAGCACACTTCTTTAGATTTTTTTAAAAAATTTTTTTTTTATTTTTTTTTTTTTATTGCTAGCACAGTATGCCAAAAAAAAAGTTACGTAAAGGGCAGAACACACTCAATGGGCACCTGCACATCTTAGGACATTTTTCTGCTTTCCATCATCATTTTGCTTGCCTCTTCTCATACCCCATCAACAGTAGTAACAAAATAATCAGTGGAATGTGTGCAATTTTTGGCATATCTTTTCTCAGTTAAATGTGGATTTGTAGAGCTTTGTTGTTTGAGCCTAGCCAAAAACAAAGGAACATGTGCCTGCTCATTCCTCCTTCCCAGTTTCAGGATTGTGAGGAGGAAATCTTCTTAAAACCTCATGGGTCAAGACAGGGACTAGGAGGGTTCCACTCACCAATTATGGTCATGGAGCAAAACAGACTCAACTTGGGCGGGGGAAAAAAATCAATTTAATTTATCATAAATCAAAGCAGGGCAAAGAGAAAACAAAAATCAGATCTTAAATACTTTATCCCACCCCTCACTTCTTCCCCATATCTCTACCTCCTACCCCCAGCAGCAAAGGAGGACAGGGAGTACGGTTTATGGTTTCTTCATCACAGGTTGTTTTTTGCCACACAGTCTTCCCCTACTCTAATGTGGGGTCCCTCCCATGGGAGAAAGTCCTTCACGAGCCCTTCCAATGTGAGTCTTTCCAACAAGTTACAGTCCCTCAGGAGCAAACTGCTCCACCGGGGGTGGCCCACAAACCCACGGACTGCTTCACAGTCACCTCCCTTGGCATGGGGTCCACAAAGTCTGCTCCATGGCCCTCCACAGGCTGCAGGTCCACAGCTGCTCCAACTGGATCCTTCCCTGACTGCTTCACAACTGCTCCACCATGATCCTTCGAGGACTGCTCCATTGTTCTCCTTTGGAATACAGGGGGACAACCTGTTGTCTCACCACAGGATGTAAAGAAAAATCTCTGTTCAGGGCACCTTCTCCCTCTCCTTCCTCACCAAACTTGGTATCTCTACTCCAGCATTGCTTTCTTCTGGTGTTCTTCTCCCTGCTGGTATTGCTCTCTCCTTCCCCTCTCCTCTGCCCTGAAGTCTTCTAGCCAGTTGTTACCACTTCTTGAATATGTTAATCATAGAGGTGCATCCATAATCACTGATGTGCTCAACACACAAAGGCAGGGATGAACATTTTGGAGCCATGGGAGCTTTCAGCAGCTTCTCATACAAGTCACCCCTCTCCTGCTATCAAAAACAGTACCAACAACCCAGAACAAACTTTCTTCTTTGGACTTGTTCATGGTAGGAAATAGAGCAGTTTAAGGGGATGATCATTAGAAGGATGATCAAAGAAGTATTTTCTAAGGAAAGACACTTATTCCATAATTTGGCTTTTTGGTCTTGGATACCATAACTTGACCTTTGTTCTCTGCATTGCTTGAAGGCGACATGAGTGACCCAATACAATGACTGATTCATCCAGTTCTCACTAGAATGTGACAGAGGATATGAAGCATAAGACTGATGTTATCAGCATAATCTCAAGCATAGAAAGAAGGTACATAGATACAGTCCCTACTAAGCATAGCTGATATGTTACAATGTATAATGTAGTGATATTCAGATGAAGTGAATTCCAGTGACCTGTGCTGAAGGTTGACTACTATTGGGTGATTTATGACCAACTTTACATCTTTCATGAAAGCTTCCTAAGAAGTAGGAGATAGAAGAAAGCCACTTAGAAACTGAATGGTTTTTTAATAAATAAATAAATAAAAAGAAATCAAGACCTTTTATTTTATCATGACAAATGGATCTAGTAGACTTTTCACAAAAGGTGGAGACAGAAGTCTTGGATAGCTATTGAAGGTGATTGTCCCTTCCAGTGATAACTTGCTTATATGTTGCTTTTGTTTTACTTGAGCTGGTTGCTTTTCATTTTGGAAGCCAAAAAACATGGTCTTTGAGAAACAGGAAATATGTCAAATCTTACTTTCTAGTTGATGCTGAGAAGAATAAGTGAAGCCACCTTAATGGTGGACCCTCTGCTTTTCATTTGTAGTGTTAGAAATGTTTGTTCATATGAAACTTACAATATATAACGCCCTGGCAGTATAAAACTTTTATCTGTGACCTCACAGTTCAGGAGACATACATGTATCATTGGTATTTTCCAAAGTATATTTTTGGCAGTTGGTCTAGCTGATCATTGTAGGTCTCTTCCAACTAAAATAATGTATTCTGTTTAGCAAGATTTGAATAACTAGTTAAACTAGTCTTCTGAATTGTATGTTCAGAGTTAATGATTGCAAATTTATATTATTATTGTAAAAAACCCAAACACATGAAAACCAAATCAAAACCAAAAAAACATCACCCACAAAAACCCTCCAGAAAAAACTAAACCAAACTAAACAGCCTTAAAAGAAACTTATAAACTTAAGTAGAATGGAATGGATTTTTATTGTTTAACAGTAGGATTTAGAAATTTTAAAGGGAAATGATGCTTTGAAAAGTCTAACTAAGTATGAAGGTTTACATATTTCAGTTCCAAAAGATTTCAGGCCCTTTTTTGATCAGTGAAATACAAGTGCATATCAGTCTTCAGATACATTTATTTTAAAAAACTTTTTAACAGTTGTAAAGGTCTGGATTAGTTTCGAAGTCACCCTTTGCTATCAGTTTTTCATGAACTTGTAAAATCAGTACTTTCTTGTAATGAAGAGGAACAGGAAAGCAGTGATGAAAAGTAGAACAGAAGTATCTAATCTGGGTTTTTATCCTGTGTTTTGCTGCAGGTGGCAGCAGAGCCAAGAAACATTATACAAACGGGGAGACATTGAGTATCAATATCTTTCATTTATTCCTACTGCTGAACTAGTGTTAAATGTTAGGTCACTAATGATTTCTTTTGGTCTGTGATATAAAATAATTCCAGCATTGTGAAAAATCTAATGGGTTCCAGTAAAATATAATGTCATATAAATAGTTTCCATCCTAACTGGCAGATTTAAAAAGGTGCTCTGAGCCAGAAGAATGTGTCTTCTTTTGTATATTTGCTAAACTTTAAGAGAATTTTATTAAATGAGTTGTTAGTAATGGAAAGAAAAATATTTTTTCTTTTCAGTTTCATGTGGATTTTATCAAAATGCAGTGTTGCTAGTTTTAAGTTGCAAGGTAAGGTTTTGCAATAATATTTCTGTACACACCTCTGTCAGCAGGGTACTCCACAGAGTCTGGTGAGACTGGAATCTTAATTAAAGGAGTTGTCTATGTTTTACATTAGAAAGTCTTTGGCAGTCTTCCCCTTCCAAAGACTTTGAAATGGTATTGTAGCAATAAGTACAAAGGATCTACCTGAACCAGTCTAACAAAGAAACAGTTCAAAATTCTCTCATCCATCATGGCTGAATTGATCTTAAACCTGGAGGTTAGTGCAGGAATATCATACAAGTGACCCAGGAATTCGATGCTTTACAAGGTCAGTAGTGTCGTGAAACTGGGCCTGAGAAGAAGGAACCTAAGCTCCCTGAATTTGGCCAATTGCAGTGTCAAAAGTTAGAAGGCTTTCTGCTGAGAGTGCATCAATTGCAGTATTGATTTAGCTAGAAGCTAAAGGGGAAGGGGACTGAAAATTTGAAATTTAACAGGAGATTTGTTTGAGAAGAGAAACGAGTAGTACAGCTCATCACTGTTGGAGAGAATTATGGCTTGTGTAGCATGGTGGAGTAATCAGAAGTAGGAAGCCAGATGGTTTGTGTTTGTCAGGAAAAAATAGTGATACTCTTTAAAGATGGAACAATACTAAGAAAAAAGACGAGGAAGTCATAAGTAATGTTCCTTACTGTATTTTGTCATTGTGTTTCTTATTGTAACCAAGTGCTTTAATGACAGAACAGAAACCTGGTTTTCTAGGTGCTGTGTAAAACCTACCACAAATACTTATCAAAAAATACAGCTGTAGCCTGTTTGGCTACAGACATAAGTTAATGCAAGGAGTCAATTAAATGTTTTTGGGCAGTGCAGTGTCTGCAGCCTATGCTGCAAATTAACTTTAAAAAAAACTTATGCGCAGGCTTGGTGGGAAGTGAGAGAGCTGCTCAGTAGGAATAATTACATTATTCTTCAGATTCTCATGAAGCAAGGAAGCACAAAAGTGCCCCATTGGAAGGGTGGTACAGTAGTAATGAGGGCTGATATCTGAAGCCAACTAAGATAGTAGAGTTGGTAGCTGATTGAGTTAAGTGAGTCTGTCAGGAGACTGTAAGCAGCTTCCATGAAGACAAGGTGCTTATAATTGATGTAGTAAAGAGGGAAGGAAGGAAAGAAGTAGGAGGAAAAAGATGGGATGCAAAAAGATGCAGAGGTGATATTGCAATAGTATTCTGGACAGGAATGAGCAGACTAAAATGTGTGGCCAGGATAAGACAGGAAGAATTAGAGTAATTCAGTCTTAATACATGAACTTGAGTGTGCAGGTATCTTGGGAATGTAATAGGAAAATACATCCAGCATCTGTCTCAGTGGAGGAGAAGATGGTAGTCTGAGAATACTCTGGTCATGTAATCTACCACAGAAGTGAGTAGGAAGAATATTTCTAAAGCTATGCTTGAACTAAGTTTATCAAAGTCAATTTGGAAAGAAATGCTTAGTGGCCATAGGCCTACTTATCAATAAATTCTGCCTCAGATAATCCTAAAAATGGTGATTGTTAATAGGATTAAATAGCAAACAGAAAGCTTTGAATATATTGAATGTTTTATTGAAGAAGTTCTCGTAAAGAAGAGGGACTTAAAGCCTTAGAAACATTTTGTATAATTAAAACAGTATATTTAAAATTTTCTGACTCCAAAGAAGGATGATTTTTTTTGCTTTTCTTGGTGGCCAGTACTCCTTTACCTCTCTGTTTGTTTAACTACATATTACAGAAACCTTTGAATATATCATTGTTTAGTGTTTTCTCTTAGTAAGAGGCATATTTATGAGTATTTTTTATCCTCTGAAAGTACATATATGTACATTCTGTCACATACTGAACCTATTCTTTTCTTTCCAAAATTACTTTTATGTGATGCAGCAATGAATTGCTTCACAGATGGATTGTTGTTATTCTTCCAGCATCAGAGAATAATTATCGTAGCAATTAAAGAGATTGGGCTCCATTTCACATGGGATACTGTGTGATTTACGTTGATCAAGTAAGAGTTGACATGATTTTGAGTCTGAGGCTTGGGTTTTAGGGGCTTATTTTGCATAATTGTATTTTCAAATATTTGTGAAACTTCTGCCAAATTATTCTTATTGTTTATTCTTTCAAAACATGTGCTTGTAGTCCTCAGTGCTTTCCAAATAATTCCAACATTGTCATTTTGTCTTAAGCTCAGGCTGTTCATTTTGACAAATGTCTAGAAAATTTTAGAGGTATTTTAAGCATTTTTGTAGTGCCAGTTATTCCAATTTAACTTGTCACATTTTGTCCATATAAAACTTCCAATTGTTTATATATAGCCTTGAGTTAAGGCTGGAAAGGAAATCTTTGGGCTTACTCTACTGGAAAATATTTTATTTTAAAATCCTGCATTTAATCTATGTCTTTTTATTTTGAATAAAATTCTACATATGTTTACCTAGGAGGATTATTTTCCTTACAACAAAATTTTCTTTAACTGCTCTGCAATGCCATGTAGAAGCATTGTTCTACACTAAACTGATTTTGATTGAGACCACAATGTTCATGTGATTTAAAAATAAAGATCCAACAGAGAGAAAATACTATTTCCCATTTCAATTTTATTGCATAATACTTGACCTTTTATTTGAGATGATACATTGTTCCAGGAATAAGCTGCACACTTTTGGGGATCTGAATTTGATTTGTAGTCTGCTTCTATCTACATCTTCCAAAAATGTCTTGGTATTGGATGAATTTAAATCTCAGTATGAGAGTTGTTCCTGGAATGCTCTGTTCTGTGGTAAAGTTTCCTTTTTTGACCTAAGGCATTAATTTTTCATCTTGCCTCTCTACAGCAATGATCTGTGCTGCAGTGAAATTCATTTGGTATATTCTGGGACTGGATAACCCTGCTGTGATGTTTCTTGGGTTTTTAGTCTACATCCTGCTGAAATGAAATGAAGCCTTTGCTCTCACATCACTATTGATGATGTGACCTTAAAGGGCACACATGGAGTCCTTTTTAACAGAGGATTTCTATATGCTGTCCTTCCTTTTTCTCAGGACAATCTGTAATGGCAGAAGCTTAATCCCTGAAGGAGCTATGTGGGAGAGTTTGTACAGCATTTCTCACCCTGGGTCTATCTGTAAGCAGTGCCATTGAATGTAGAATATCCTAGTCACCAGTACTTACTTTGTACAAACATATTGTAAGTCTTTGCAAAAATACAAAGAAAACACTGTACATTTTAAAATATCAGCCTGTGAAGATGGTGATGACTGGTACCATGCATAACTCTAAGGTACAGAGAGAACTATCTGTCATAGATTCTGGCACTGTTATTGGTCATCTGGGGTCTCAGCACCTCTTATTTTTAAAATACCACATACAGACATTACTGATGATGGTCATGGAAATGGAATAATTCAGAAACCTTTGCTTGTTATGTATTATCTTCACCAAAATTACTTGGTGCCAGCACAAGTGTGAGAGGGAGAGCAGATCTGACAGTCTTCCCTTGGTTTTATGACAACACTTATTAAATAGTGAACTTTGAAACCCTCCTGGGCTTGCCTAGGCTAGTACTATTGGTAATACTAACATACAGGAGGTGGAGCATAAATACTGGCATCAGGCTCCTGGCAACTCCTCCAATTTTTCCACTGTCTGTCCAGGTTAATCCAGTCCATCATCCAAGAGAATGAATATCCAGTATCCCCAGAGGAAAGCGTGGCCACTGCTCCACACTTTGTTTCTTCAGTACAGCCTGAAAAAGGCTGAGTATGCCAGAATTGTGCTTTGATTTGTGCAGCAGCAAACACTTCTTCGGTCACTTGCCCTCTTCTCGGGTCCATTCATGCAGTCTGTAACGAGGCTATTAATACACAAACTTCCAAGGCAGTATCTAGGGCATTTTTGTTTTCTGTTCTTACCTCTGTTTTTTTTTCAGGGTTGTTTTTTGTATTGTTTTGGTTTTTTTCCCTTGTGGCTCCATTTCTGTTCACTCGTCTCCTCTGTTTAGCCTGATCCAGGTCCCCAGGCTAATCACAGAATCTCCCCCATCACATTCTCATCCTAAAGAGCAGTAGGACTGTTAGGACTGGCCAGGGCTCAGTGTCCCTGCAGCAGTTGGCCAAGCCCCATACGAGCTGTCTCAGCTGGCACTGGACTCCTGCTTCTTGGCAGCACAGGGAGTGGGAATGTTTCCGCCTGGGGGGTTGCAGAGTGGTTACGGAGCTTTTGGTTTGCTTACTGAATAATCACAAGCTACCAGCAGAATCCTGATCAAAGATATGGTAAAGTAATTCCAGCAGCTCTGTGCTCTGTAGTCAGGCTGTGCTAGCTACAGGTCATGGGTGGATTCAAATGCAGCTTTGGTCACACTTCATAAGAGGATGCTCGCATGTCTCAAAGAAGAGACTGTGACTCTTTTAAACAATCTGTCCTTTTTTTCAGCTCTTCTGTAACTTGGAAATGTGTGTTTTCCCTTCTGAGTAATGAAGAAAGTGAGACTGCTCCCTCTTCCCTGATGTCATGAGAGAAATCACAATGCTTCTAATTAGCTATTCAGGCACCTTGCTTCTGTATTGGTTGCTACATTATTAACCACAGTATAGGGTTAGCAGCAAGCTAGCTCTGGTGATGAAGATATAGGATACTACAAACATTCTATGGTTCTTCCTCAAATAGTTTGCTAAGTTTTCCTAGCTGTGAATCTGCCCAATATAGAAAAAGTAAGAACTTTACTGCTTTGATTTTCTGTTGCATTTTGGATCTCAGGTGCTTGTTTACCAGAGGGCAATGTGAAAAAACTTAAGGTAAGGGAAGTAGGTTTTATACAAACTCCAAGCATTTTTTAATAGTCCTAACTTTATGTTCTGGATCCTGCAGTTACAATATTGTACTTTTTCCACCCAATAATGGAAAAATGATGTAATTATTTAACATGAAGAACAAGGAAGTGTAATTGAATTAACTGCTGCTGAACATCTTGCAAATGTTTGCTAGTGTTGCACTTTCCAGCATTACTATCTATATTCTGTTAGAGTAAATGAGATTATTAGAGTTAAAATAGGGGAAGCAACAAAATTTCTACTAACCAGACAGATGCACTCAGCTTTAACATGTGCCAGTCTCTTTTGACTCTGTTTTGTCTCTGTTTTATACAGAGATGAGAAGATGCATTTCTATCAGTCTACTCTGATGACCTCACTTTATCCATCTGCCTCTTAACTCTTTAACTGTTGAGCCAGTCCTACACATTGTACTAATTTTTTCATTTATTAAACTATTTTACTTCTTAAAATTTTGTCAGCTGCTATGGCTTTGGCTCCTAAACTACCAATATGATACAAAGAAACATAAAATGCTGTGTCTGTACTTGGTGGCTCTCTCTGAGGTTGGTTTGCTTTGATTTGCCTTTTTATCAACAGAAAGGGATATTGAGGTTCAAGAGTGAAGCTCTCTTGGCATAGTTTCCCCTCCTAATTCTACTAAAAAATAGCTAAATGATATAGACCAATGAGATGATTATAAATTAAGCTCTGTAGTTATCCATGTATTTAAGTTGCTTAGCATCCCTTTGATGAAGAGAGCAGCTCTGAACCCAGCGTACTGAATTAATACACTCTGGTTACTGTTTGTGGGTGCTGATGATGCCTTTAAATTATTTTCTTGGGTTTGTAGTAATACTATGCAGGGGTTTGTAGTAATCTTATGTAAGTTAATTAGTTCCTATAAAGTAGTTAGAAAAAATAAACTAAAAACTACATTAAAATGGAGGTTAAAAATATAGACTAGTAATTTATAATGCTATAATTAAAACCATTCAAACTACTTAGAGCATATGTAGAGTTATGTTAAGCTGAAAAAAATGTACAGGACCTTAAAACAAGTTCACATTTACAGTGTCTTGTATAGATCCCCAGAAGAAAGGATCTATATCAATAACACCAGAAAATTTTCATGTGATACCATTTCCTCCTCCACATGAATGCTACAGGACAGAATCTGTAACAACCAGGACTGCAGAATCATCTTGACTCATGAACTTTCAGGAATTGCTGAGGCAAAAGCCTCATCATCATTGTGCTAAAATATGCATAGTATCATAAACAAGGATGTGCCAAATTTTTCATTATTATACTGTGATAATTTGAATATTAAATCTCAATATGGACATTCTAAATATGGGTGAAAACAATCTTCATAATTAAGAATACCAGTAAGTATTTAAATATGTATTTGTCTATGTGTCTATATCTATATATATGAAAAGGCACATTTGTCTGTATATTCACACATGCATAACTCCTGTTTTCTTCAGAAGAAATACTTAATTCAACCAGAGACCAATTTAAAAGATTTATACTTTGAGATAGTCATTACCTCTGTCCTAGGCTTGAGGTATTTTTATTATACTGGAACAAAAAATTTTACATCAGTGGGCTATTTCAGACTTTTTATTAATCTAAAATTTTATGAGATATGATATTTTAAAATTATAATTACTATTAACACTGCTTTGGTTTTCTTTGACTGTTAACATTGCTTTTTTTAAAACAAGGGAAATTTTAAAATCTCATTACTTTACAACTTCAGGAAAGGTATACTAGTCTCTAATGACATTGAGAGTTGAGTATGTTTTTCTCAGATGCTTCTGTATTTAATTATTTTATATGAGCTAATTTGTGTTAAATTCTATTCCATAGCCATATGATAATTAAAAATGTCAACAAGGAAAATGCAAATACTGATGGCTGCCATTTCCTATCATAAAAATGCTCTTTCGATAATTTTTCTAAACTTAGACTTTTTTTTAGGATAGACCTGAGCAGATTTAGTGCTTACAATAGGGATGGACAAGAAATGCAGATACGGGTATTTGCTAGATCTACCCTCTGTCTTTCTGCATCAGATGAAAATGTCTACTTCCTAACTATTCTCAGTAAAATAAACCCAGCATTACTTGCTTTCCTGTAGCAATGCCAGTCTGTTTTTTTTCATCCAGGTGTTTTTCATCATGCTTGTCTTCATTCTGGTTAACATCTTTATCTCTGACTTTTCTGATCCTCATGCTGTAGCTATGTCTTTGGTGTCCTCTTGTCATGAAATATCTCATGCGGTCAGTTCTGTCCTTAGAGATTCTAAAGAAACTCTTCTTCCAACAGTCTTCCAAAGTCTCAAAGGTTCATTTACTGCACAATTCTTAGAACGAAAGTGGCTGCTTTCTCTGCTAAGAGACACCAAGATGCTCCAAAGCGAACTCCCAAAGGCCACTCTTTGGCCTTCTTATCATTTCAGTCTTGTTGTTCTTTGTGTATCTTAAAAAACAAGCCCCAAACCAAAAAGCTACTTTCACCTATGAAGTTCTTTAGAGCCTGTCTGTGCTACACCTGTACTTGCTGCTTGCTGGTGCTGGGCAGGGTAGCTTTGCATGTCCTTTAATGCCAACATTCATTGCCCTCTTAAGGTTTCAACCCAACACCTGCAGAGTTTCCCTTTTGTTGCATCCCACAGCTGGAAGCAGCTCTCCAGGAGGATCTAAGCTCTTCCTCCTTATCCTCCTTCACGTCTCATTTTCCAAACCCTGCATGCAATCATGGAAGCTCAGGTTGCCAGAGTTTATGTTTTGAATGCAAGGTCCCTGGGGCAGATGTTCCTTTTTGCAGTGCCCCTCAGCCCAAGGCTGGGACAACCAGGCACTCTTATGCTATAGCTGCTGACAAAAATGGAGATTATATGCTCCAAATGAACAGTCTGCCTCAACAAAGTAAGCACCTGTAGGAGAAGAATGAAAAAGGAGATTAAAAAATTGAGATGAAATCTGCTGTGAGATCAATAAATTTAGCGTAAGAGAGGGATTAGCCCTCCGATTAGGTTATGGGGTTTAACTAGAAGTCAAAAGTTATCTTTTAATTTGGTTTGGTTTGATGGCTTTTTTACTTTATCATTATTGTCTGAGCAATTTTAAAATTGTGAATATAAAGATGAAAAATCAGTAAGCAGGATTTACAGTTCCCAATACTGCTATTTGAACTGTACAAGTGCTCGAAGAAATTCTTCCATGATCTGAAGCTGATCTGAGGCAGCAGACTTAACAGTTTCCTTACATTTGTGTAAAATTAATATCTCTTAACTTAATGTGGTGGTTTTCTTATGTAACTTTCCCCGTGGGAGAAGAATGTATACTGTTATTTTTACAGGTGGACTTACTGACCTAATTTGAATAAAAGCCTCCCTCTCACCTCCTTGAAGAAATATAGAAATTTTCTCCATGGAAACTTCTGCATCAGTTCAATACTTAAAAACAGATTCTTTCTGAAATTATGCATTTGATTAATTTGGATTGAAAAGGCAATCTTTTTTTTTTTGAGATTTCATAGTAATTTTTGAGATCATTTGTTGAACAAACAAATACTTAACATTTTAAAATTATTTTTTATGTTAATATTTTAAATTAAAATATTACAAATTTAGTTAATCCTTTAGGATTAACTAAAGCAACAAATTCTGATTTACCTGCTCCATGGAGATTTTTTTGATCTCAAGAGTCTAGATTTTAAGACTGTGGTAGTCTCCAGAGTGTTTGAAACCATGGGTCTGCTTCTCTCTAAAATAGCTAAAAGAGACCAGATGTCTTCTGTCAAATGGATTTCAAAAGTAACCTGTTGAGTGAGCAAGAGCAGCTTCCCTGGAGATTTTTTTTGTCAGGCACCAGGAAGTAGTAAGAGGCATCATTTACAAATAGGCAAAGCTGTAAAATGCAAAGCTAAATGCACACAAAGTGTGGCTGGACTGCCTCCCTAAAGTAGGTAGGATATTTTTAATTCTAATTTTTAAAAAAATTATGTCACGGAAATTTTACAGAAATTATCCTGATATGCTAGTGAAGCCCTCTGTGTAACATTCCCCTGTATAGCATGTTTACTTAGTGCATTTGATACTGCACTGGAAAAAATGATAAAAATGACTGGCAGAGACAACTGTGATGGAACTGGAGCTGGGTAATTTCTTTTGCCGTGATCCTTGCAGAGAACCCATGGCTCTAGGCTAAGAGCCATTCCAAGATCCTTCCAGGTCAAAAGGAAAATCATCCACATCTAACATATGACAGGCCCTATGTTAGTAAATATTACTGATCTTGAGTTTGCCACATACTGACTGTAGTCAGACTATGAATTTTCTAAAACTGCTGTAGGAAACTTTACTGTCTGATGCACAGAGGATGATAAAATGCTAGATTGTTTTCTTCTGTTCTGGGTTTTTTTGTTTTGTTTTTTTCACATGGAAAATACTTTGTTTTTATGAGTAGAATGTGTTTTTTAATGGGATATAATTATTTTTTATGATAATAGGATACAGAGATCAAGCTAGAAAATATACTTAATTTTTATATTTACTGCTTTTTTAATGTTTGCAGGTTTAATTGGGTTTGCTACTTAGGTTTATCTGATGCTAGCATTGGTGCTGTGGATAACAAAAGGCTGTATCGGAAAATTTTATTTCAGTGCAGAAAATGTGTATAATGTATCAGGAATTAAACCTTTGATAGGAATTTGTGCAGACATTTATGAGCAGCAAACCCTCCAGTCAACAACAACAACAACAAAAATCAGCTTTTTAAAATATTTATTCTGGCTCAATAAAGAGGAGAGTTCAGGATCAGTTTCCTGTGTTTCTTTTTTTGCCTAATAAAAATGGAAACAAGATTACCACCAGTTCTGCACTCTAGTTAGGATGTATGATTCAGTAATTACAGTAGTTTTTTATAATTACTGTTTTACTAAACCTAATAAAAATGACTTTTTGAGAAAGAAATAATTGGAGGTCACTTGAAGATGTCTCTCTGATAACAGTCAGCTCCCTTCCAATAACATGCCTTAACTCAATGCCTAAGGCACAGAGGAAGTTGAACATATTGGTGCAATCATATGCATTCAAATGGTTTGTTTTAGAGGAAAAATGTGCTGGCTTCATGGACACTTCTTATAGTTTTTAATTCAGAGGAAAGATTTCCATTATTACAAAGTACATGATGTGTCTGATTTATTTTTTTTACATACATGTAGTTATATTCTAAAGATGAATACTGCTAATATTTCTTAGTTTTGTTGAGCAGACTGAACATAGAGGAAATAATGGTGGTTGTGAAAAAGATGTGAAAAGGCAAAAGTCTATCTCCCTTTTTCACAGTAACTCTTTCATGACACACAGTCTTTAGAAACAAGAAGAGCGGAAAATTGCTACAAAGAGCATTTGAGGGAAACAGAGCAGGAAAAGAGGAGGATGGCATTTCTGTAGTGTCAGTATTTTCAATGCTTCTATGAAAAAAACCCCACTGGCTAGCCTCTCACATTGCAGTGGCAGGAGAATCAGGTCCCAAATGAATGGAAACACCACTAGAGTGTGTAAGAATTTTGAAATTAAAGGTTTGGTTGGGAGGGCAATGATGTGTGATGAGAAACCTCGCAAGCTACTGAAAATAGTTGAGGCAGTACAAAGTTAAAGTAAGAAATCTGTAGAAATTCTGTAACTGCTGTGACAGAATTGAGCCAGAAGGTAACATTCAAGTAGCTGATTAGAGTTGGATTTCTGTAGCATGGGTCAGATCCAGATTACAGATTCTTTAAAATTTGTTATAAAGCCTGAGGCCTTAATCTCAGCCTACAGTACAATCTGCCTGAGATTTTGGTTCAGTGGTGTCAGTTGAAATTATGTTTAGCAAGTTTCAAGTGAAGGGCTTCTACCTTACTAAAATGATTTGTAGCTTTTTTTACTATGACACTTTAGGTTTGTGGAATTAAAGGGAATAAAAAAATAAAAGTGGGTGTCTCTTGCAGCCCTAAATGAGACCACAAAGGAACATAAAATTAGACTAGCTTCAGATGAATACATTTAAACTATAGAAGCTGCAGTCACAAAGTTATATCTATTCAAGAATTTCTTGTGCAGCCATCAAGGGATGAAAAATAACAATAGCAATGCTGAAATTTTACAGTGTTATGGTGCCTTATTTTCATTATACTGTTTACTCACAAGATTTCCACTTAGCTACAAGCTAGAATGGAAAAAGTCATTTGTTAACATAAATTCCAGCTACTCCTAGAACCTTTAAATCAATTGCATCAGAAATGGAATTTTTTATGCTAAAAGAATACTCTATACTAACCATAAACTGTGCCTCATTTTCTTATCTTCCATAGTCAATCCTTGCCAAATTAGGTGATGCTAGATTCACCAAAAAGCTTGAACTGACATACATGGTGAGAGTATCTATCTCTGCTCACAATATGGCATCTCTCTTGTCAGTGTTAATGGACTTAAACTGAAAGTTTTTATGGCCTTGCTCTCTGACTGAACTCTGAAATGATCTGGAGGAATCATAAAGTTTAGCAGCTGTTTAAAAGATGTTCAGATCTTAGTAGATGTTTAGCAGACTCTTGCTGTTTGATTGTAAGGAAATAGGAGCCAAATCTTGCTCAGGAGTTAACGTCGTCTTTGGATTCCATTTTACATCCAAGATCCTACTTTATTGTATTTATTCATCAATGCCATATGTTCCAATAATCAATGACATTGAAAGAGTAGAAAATTCAGATTACTAATAATGTTTTGCTGTGCTGTACCATGCCAGCCTTGCATAATGCTGAATGTACAAAACAGACCACTGAAAAAAGAGCTTGTATTACAAATCTGTAATTAATTGTAAGTCTTGTGAATCATCCATAATTGTCCCTGAAAAGGAAAAGGGCAGTGGTTAATACTGATATTGCAAATGGCAGAATCCTGATTAAATATGAATATTCATGGAAATGAATCTGCTGAGTACTATCAGGCAACAGTAATTTTTATTCTGCTGCTACCTTTCTTTTTCATGAAGTAGAAAGAAAATAGGTCAAGAAGGATAGGCATACTTGAACAAGTGAGGAGAACAGGATACATGAACTGAATTTTGTGCATATATATGTATAACTGCATATTTATGTGTAGGTCACACAGGATTTGTTCATAATATAGGGAATAGTACCTATATCATATAAATAAACACAGTAAATTTGATACTGTGATACTGATGTTTCTTTAACAACAAAAAAATTAACTTGAACTACCTGATTTGGGAGGTATAAAGTTTTTTTCTGGCATTTTTATGTTGTTTAAAAATAGCTGCATTTAAATATTTGTGGATTTGTGTTTCCAGAATATTAATTGATACATAGGAATCAAATACATTTTATTATCTGGTAAGATGGATCTTGCAATATCTTTAGCATACTTAGTCACTACTTCTCCTGTAATGAAAAATACATTTTTCATTTGCTTTCAAATGGATTTGCTTTCCAGTAGGTTACCTGTGTGAAACAACTTGTGACTTTTCCTCAGTTCTGTTTTATTTGGTCTCAAACTTTTTTAATATGGCTAATCACTTGAATAGAATGAGTGAAACCATCTTCAAAAGAAGAATCTCTTATTTTGGAGAATTTATTTTTGCATCATTAATGCATTTATAGCTTTTTACTATGCTTCTGTCTTTTCTAGCTATTAATTTTATTTAATATCAGCTTTAAGGACAGGCAGTCATGCATTCATTATCTGTAAAATAAAATCCTTTACCCAGAAATGTGGCCTTTTATCTCTGTTCTGTGATATT